>MU195860.1:4162-14431 GCA_016904865.1 Pissodes strobi | reverse complement strand
AAATAATGGGTTTGTTTTACTTCAAAATTTATTTTCTTCTTTTTAGTCCATTTAAATAAAAGCTTGCTTTTGAAACTTTATTTTTTACTTTTTAGTAGGTATTATGGTATAGCAAAATCACAAATCTAGTAAATATTATATTTTTATTTATAAAACGTTGATTCGTAGTATATAATAAAAGCCATTTTGAATTTCAATATCTGATAAAAAATTTATAGTCCTTGTCCCTAAAAACCCCCTAATACCAATATTAAACTAAATCGGACATTCTTTAAGTAGTGCGCCTTCAGCACTAACCTTTAAAGGGAGGTGGGAAGTGTAAGCAACACCACTGTCTTCATAAGAATAAATAATGGCAGCACCATAATTTTATATTCTCATTTGAACTACAAACGCATCCCAAATTTGAAGCTAATTGGATATGTAGAAGTCAGCTAAAATTGACTTGCAATATTTAACACAAAATCGGCCATGTTGAATCCGCCATTTTGAATTTTCAAAATCTGATAGAAAATTCATATTCCTTCTCCCCAAAAACCCCCATATACCAATTTTAAACGAAATCGGACATACTTTAAGTAGTGCCCCCTCCCCTACCCCCGAAAGGGGGGAGGTGTAAACTTAACAACATTATAATATTGTATTGTCATCGAAACTATAAACGTGTACCAATCGGACATTTAGAAGTAGTTCTAATTCAGCTTGCAAGATTTGATTACACACAGATCCACA
This sequence comes from Pissodes strobi, assembly GCA_016904865.1. Classification (NCBI taxonomy): domain Eukaryota; kingdom Metazoa; phylum Arthropoda; class Insecta; order Coleoptera; family Curculionidae; genus Pissodes; species Pissodes strobi. The sequence goes on along the minus strand of MU195860.1, from coordinate 13,699 downwards.
TGTGAAAATAAATAAAAAGCTTGTAATAATAATCACTTACCATTGGAATATCTTTCAATAAACGACATGGTGTATAACTTCACAAGATTCGGGATCCGATTTGAAAACGCGGTGACGTATACTTTAGATTATTATTCGACTGCATCACGCAACTAGAGAAAACTAACTTCAAGAACTAGCTAACGTTAAACGCAAGCCTCAAAACACAGATCCCCAAACTATGTTCTAAAAAGAACATCATTGATCAGGGGCGGTTCTAATTTCCCGTCCAGAGAATTAAATTGAAAGAAAAAAGATATGACCTTATAAGGTTCGAATGTTGTTTGGACTTTAAACCTGCACATGTGTGAGCTAATTTTCGTACCTAAGCTGGGCATGGAAAATTTTGAAACTTGGAGGATTGGAATGTAAAAAAACAGTTAAAACTCGAACCGTGTTTTCGTCGAAAATTGGGGCCAATTGCGTACCTCACATGTGGACTTTGTGCAGGTGTACAGATTCCAGATTTTCGGGGGAAAAATTGCGTCAAAAAGTTGCTATAAAAGCGTGAAATTATCGAAGAAGAAGAAGAATTAAGAAAAATAAGTCTTAACATACTCTTCACTTGCAGCACGTCATAATGTCCGGTCCGAACTGGCACTCGGGTAATTTTTATAAGTCTCTCCATTTGTAGTGGGTCCTTATGTCCAATTGGGGCGCGAGAAATTTATAATATAACTTTGATTTTTCAAGTCTGTTACTATGGTCACAGTATTGACCAAACCGAAATTAGTGCCTTTCAGTTTAAAGGCTCGTGGAAATAACTAAGCAATTAAGTAAATTCATGTCGTCGGTTCGAAAAGTAAAGTAAAGAAACGTGGTTGAAAATTCGTCATCCGTCGAGGAAGAAGATGTTCAAACAGGAGCAAGGGTAGGTACGATTGCAGGTTCCGGGTTAACATTAAGCGATGGACAGTAAGTTTAGTTTTAAGTCATAATATGTAGAGTGCTTGATATTTTGAAACATTTATTGTTGTATGTCTGCAAGAATTTCATGAGTATTTCAGTAAACAAATCAGTGCTAGCGTTAGACAGTAAGTTTAGTTTTAAATCATAATATGTAGAGTGCTTGTATATTTGAAAACATTTATCGTTGTCTGTCTGCAAGAATTTCATGAGTATTTCAGTAAACGATTCAGTGCTCAAGTTAGATAGTAAGTTTAATTTTAAATAATGAGGCGTAGAGTGCCTGTATATTGGGAAACATTTTTTGCTGTATGTATTCGATAATTAAATGAGTATCCCATTAAATAATTAGTGCTAGCATCCTTCGTATTTTATTTAGTTAATTCACTGCGGAAAAGAATATTGCTGATTGAATTTATTTTATTAATCCATAACTCTTTGACTGGCTAGTAAAATATAATATTCTAGGAAAGTGGATAGACTGGAAAAAATTCACAGAGTCTAAATAATAATACCAGTGTCATTTTCTTTTAATGTGCAAGGACTGATTGTCTAGCGCTGTAGATACGAGGTCATATTAAAAAATAAGTGAATAAATTTAACCACTATTAAAATGCTCCCTTCGATTGTTTTTATTAATTTCAAAACGGAATCATAGCCTGAAGAAGAATATAGCTGCGAAACTTAAGCGCGGCACCTTTGATAAGCGAGGGCCAACTTTATCACTATGTAGTGGGAAGGAAATAAATAAATCTAACTTGACGTCAACCCCTCGGCAGCCGTACTCAAATTTTTTGGGGCTTTTATATACTAATATTGTTACTCTCCGCTATTTTTTTATTTAAACTTCCGCTACAAAATATATGATTTATAAAATACTGCTTATTTCGAGTAGAGAATAGCCAATTTTTTAACGATCCAAAAAACTGCATAAAGAGAGCCGGATATTTATTTAAACATTACACCTGAAAGAAATATTTAAAAATGTATTTTGAAATGAAATTAAGAATGGCGAATGTAGATTACTTGTAGTAAGTACAGCATTCTTGTAAGAAAAGTCAATTACCTAAAGAAAAATATAATTGAGTTACATATTATTTTGATAAATTACGATCAATAAAACAACTCATTTATGTGGAAAATTATTTATTTCTTAACGTTATAATACACATATAATAAATTGAAATTGAAATAAACTGTAAAGAATATAATAGAATATAAGCTCCAAGGTAATTTTCAAATATCAACAAGTGGCGTGGCCACTCGTGCCTGCGGCACGCGCGAGGCCCTTCGGGCCTCGTTTGTGTGACCTTCGGTCACACGTTATTACCACGCTCCTATCCGTACCGTGGCCTATAATTAGAAAGCCCTTATAATTAGAGTTACCAATCGCTAGTCTAATTTTACCGTGATAAATTTCTAACTGGTTGCCATGGTAAGCGACTTGTCAACGTCAATCGTTAATTTTTTTTAATCTTTACTTAAATACCAAATATCAAATCTCTAAGTCGTATGATTGACGAATTGTGACGATTTTTTACTTTTTTTGGTTACCATAGCAACCAATTTTTTAGTATCAAATTAGGCTTCACAAACAATCCTAAGTACCATACTATATGTTTTATTAGTGATATATATGTTATTAATTGGTTGCCATGGTAACCGACTTGTCAACGTCAATCGTTAATTTTTTTTAAATCTTTACCTAAATACCTAATATCAAATCTCTAAGTCGTACGATTGACGAATTATGACGATTTTTTACTTTTATTGGTTACCATAGCAATCAATTTTTTAGTATCAAATTAGGCTTCATAAGCAATCCTAAGTACCATACTATATGTTTTATTAGTGATATACATATAATTATTTGGTTGCCATGGTAATCGACTTGTCAACGTCAATCGTTAATTTTTTTTTAAATCTTTACCTAAATACCAAATATCAAATCTCTAAGTCGTACGATTGACGAATTATGACGATTTTTTGCTTTTTTTGGTTACCATAGCGACCAATTTTTTATTATCAAATTTGGCTTCATAAACAATCCTAAGTACCATACTATATATTTTATTAGTGATATACATATTATTAATTGGTTGCTATGGTAACCATGTTGTCAACAAAAAATGCTAACATACTTTCACCTCTACTTATAAATTGACATCGAAAAAAGAAAAGTTGGTCCTTGTTTTCACATACAAAAATGCCAAAAAACGTTAACTTGTCCTGTTTTCACACCCTGTATATTAACAGATCGTAATCAAAATCAATAGACTTCATGGCTTTGTGGACCTCTACCTCTATGCCAAATTTCAAGTCGCTATCTTCAAAATTGCGACCTGTAAATGCCAAAAAACCATAACTTGTCCTGTTTTCACACCCTGTATATTAACCTATGGGAACCAATATTAATAGGCCTCGAGGTTTTGTGGACCTCTACCTCTATGCCAACTGTCAAGACGCTATCTTCAAAATTGCGACCTCTTAATGCCAAAAAACAGTAACTTGTCCTGTTTTCGCACCCTGTATATTAACCGATCGTAACCAAAATCAACAGGCTTCGAGGGTTTGTGGACATCTACCTCTATGCCAAATTTCAAGTAGCTATCTTCAAAATTGCGAACTGTAAATGCCAAAAAACCGTAACTTGTCCTGTTTTCACACCCTGTATATTAACCGAGCGTAACCAATATCAATAGGTTTCGGGGGTTTGTGGACCTCTACCCCTATGCCAAATGTCACGTCGCTATCTTAAAAATTGCGACCTGTAAATGCCAAAAAACGATAACTTGTCCTGTTTTCACACCCTGTATATTAACCGACAGTAGCCAAAATCAACAGGCTTCGAGGGTTTGTGGACCTCTACCTCTATTCCAAATTTCAAGCCGCTATCTTCAAAATTGCGACCAGTAAATGCCAAAAAACGGTAACTTGTCCTGTTTTCACATCCTGTATAACAATTAGGGCAAAAGAGCAAAGGAACAAAAATACGTGTCTTACCGAATACTTTCATTTGACATCAAAAAATAGAAAAGTTGCTCCTTGTTTACACGGACAAAAATGCCAAAAAACGCCAAAAAACGGTAACTTGCATTGTTTTCACACCCTGTATATTAACCGATCATAACCAAAATCAACAGGCTTCGAGGGTTTGTGGACCTCTACCTCTATGCCAAATTTCAAGTCGCTATCTTGAAATGTTGGTCCTTGTTTTAGCAGCGTCGTTTTAAGGTCTATCGAAAAGGTCCTATACAGTTTTTCGATAGGACTTCAAATAAGGCAGGTATTCGATAAAATTTAATTTTTGTCTCAAAATCTACCATTTTTCTTCAGATTTCGGCACGATATAGAGAAATTCGTAAGGGGTTGATCTTTTTATATTTCGAATATCATATGGAGGGGGGGAGGGGGGGTTGGGTGCGCTGAGTTCGATTTTCACATCGAGAAGGATTTATAATTTTCCTGTACCGAAATATTTCGCAAAAAGTTGAATTTTTTCAAAAATTAATTGTTTTACCACCCTGTATATGATATGAAAAAGAGAGTGAGAGTGAGAGTGAGAGAGAGAGAGTGAGAGTGCGAGTGAGAGTGAGAGTGAGAGTGAGAGTTAGAGTGAGAGTGAGAGAGAGAGAGAGAGAGAGAGAGAGAGCGTGTAGTAGTAATATTTAGGAGCGTGGTGAGATATGTTAGAGGGGTATTTGAGCGGGTGGAGTTACGCCTAGCGTAGCAGTATTGATATATTTGGCTTTTTCCGTAAATCGGTGGCCCGACGGTGGCAGGACCTCTACCTCTATCCCAAATTTCAAGTCGCTATCTTCAAAATTGCGACCTGTAATCGATTTCATCACATACACACACATCAAAATAGTTACGTTGCCATGGTAACCGACTTGTCAACGTCAATCGTTATTTTTTTTAATCTTTACCTAAATATCAAATATCAAATCTCTAAGTCTTACGATTGACGAATTATGACAATTTTTTACTTTTTTTTGGTTACCATAGCAACCAATTTTTTAGTATTTTGCCATAAATTATTAAAATTATTTCTCTTTTACTCACATATCAAATATCAAGTCCCTTAGACGTAAGATTATAGATTAATAACGATTTTTTTTTGGTTACCACGGCAACCAAAATTTCAACGTCATATTCAACCAATAAGACGACCACATGGTCGTTGTTTATAGATACATGACATTTTACGACATTAATCCGTAAAAAATCTACGCTGTATTATTAATCGGTTTCCATGGTAACCAATTCTTGTTAACGTAAATCGTTAACATTTCATCACCTTAACTCATATATCCAATATCAAGTCTCTAAATTTGACCTAATTACCTAATTATGACCATTTTTATTTTTTTGGTTACCATAGCAACCAATTTTTCAATATCAAATTCCACCAGTAAAACGGTCCTGTATATAACACAATTCTTTCCGATATTAATCCTAATGGACGGACAAAAATGCCAAAAAAACAGTAACTTGTCATGTTTTCACACCCTGTATATTAATCGATCGTAACCAAAATCAATATGCTTGTAGGGTTTGTGAACCTCTACCTCTATCCCAAATTTCAAGTCGCTACCTTCAAAATTGCGACCTGTAATCGATTTCATCACATACACACACCTCAAAATAGTTACGATAAGTGTGGTAGTATAATTGACAAAAAAATCCTTCATAAGTCAAAAACGGTAACAATTAGAGCAAAAGTGCAAAGGAACAAAAATACGTGTCTTACCGAATACTTTCATTTGACTTAAAAAAAAGAATTTTATCCTTGTTTACACGGACAAAAATGCCAAAAAACCGTAACTAGTCCTGTTTACACACCCTGTATATTAACCGATCGTAACCAATGTCAATAGGCTTCGAGGGTTTGTGGACCTCTACCTCTATGCCAAATTTCAAGTCGCTATCTTCAAAATTGCGACCTGTAAATGCCAAAAAACGGTAACTTGTCCTGTTTTCGCACCCTGTATATTAACCGATCGTAACCAAAATCAATAGGCTTCGAGGGTTTGTGGACCTCTAACACTATGCCAAATTTCAAGTCGCTATCTTCAAAATTGCGACCTGTAAATGCCAAAAAACCGTAACTTGTCCTGTTTTCACACCCTGTATATTAACCGATTGTAACCAAAATCAATAGGCTTCGAGGGTTTGTGGACCTCTAAATCTATGCAAAATTTCAAATCGCTCTCTCCAAAATTGCGAACTGTAATTGCCAAAAAACGGTAACTTGTCCTGTTTTCACACCCTGTATATTAACCGATCGTAACCAAACTCAATAGGCTTCGAGGGTTTGTGGACCTCTACCTCTATGCCAAATTTCAGGTCGCTATCTTCAAAATTGCGACCTGTAAATGTCAAAAAACCGTAACTTGTCCTGTTTTTACACCCTGTATAACAGTTGGAGCAAAAGAGCAAAGGAACAAAAATACGTGTCTTATCGAATACTTTCATTTGACATAAAAAAAAAAGAATTTTATCCTTGTTTACACGGACAAAAATGCCAAAAAACGGTAACTTGTCCTGTTTTCATACCCTGTATATTAACCGATCGTAACCAAAATCATTAGGCTTCGAGGGTTTGTGCGTTTATAGCTTTAAGGGAAATTTCAAGTCGCTATCTTCAAAATTGCGACCTTAAATGCCAAAAAACGGTAACTTGTCCTGTTTTCACACCCTGTATAACAATAAGAACAAAAGAGCAAAGGAACAAAAATACGTATTTTACCGAATACTTTCATTTGACATAAAAAAAGAATAGTATCCTTGTTTACACGGACAAAAATGGCAAAAAATGGTGACTTGTCCTATTTTCACACCCTGTATATTAACCGATCGTAACCAAAATCATTAGGTTCCGAGTGTTTGTGGACCTCTTCCTCTATGCCAAATTTCAAGTCGCTATCTTCAAAATTGCGACCTGTAAATGCCAAAAAACGGTAACTTGTCCTGTTTTCACACTCTGTATAACAATTAGACCAAAAGAGCAAAGGAACAAAAATACGTGTCTTACCGAATACTTTTATTTGACATGAAAAAAGGCAAAGTTGGGCCTTGTTTACACGGACAAAAATGTCAAAAAACGCCAAAAAACGGTAACTTGTCGTGTTTTCACACCCTGTATATTAACCGATCGTAACCAAAATCAATAGGTTCCGAGGGTTCGTGGACCTCTACCTCTATGCCAAATTTCAAGTCGCTATCTTCAAAATTGCGACCTGTAGTCGATCCCATCACATACACACATACATACATACACACATACAGACAAAAAATCAAAATTTTTTTTTTCGATTACAAATCGATTGGTATAAGTTTCAGAGCGATCCGACGTACCGTTACGAAGTTTTTGTCCCGATTGGTCTCGCCCTATAGAAAGCCCATATTATAAATGAGGGCTTTCTAACAAGTGGCGTGGCCACTCGTGCCTGCGGCACGCGCGAGGCCCTTCGGGCCTCGTTTGTGTGACCTTCGGTCACACATTATTGCCACGCTCCTATCCGTACCGTGGCCTATAATTAGAAAGCCCTTATAATTAGATTTACCAATCGCTAGTCTACTTTTACCGTGATAAATTTCTAATTGGTTGCCATGGTCACCGACTTGTCAACGTCAATCGTTATTTTTTTTTTAATCATTATCTAAATACCAAATATCAAATCTCTAAGTCGTACGATTGACGAATCATGACGATTTTTTACTTTTTTTTTTGGTTACCATAGCAACCAATTGTTTAGTATGAAATTATGCTTCATAAAGAATCCTAAGTACCATGCTATATATTTTATTAGTGATATACATATTGTTAATTGGTTGTCATGGTAACCGACTTGTCAACGTCAATTGTTAATTCTTTTTAATATTTACCTAAATACCATATATCAAATCTTTAAGTCGTACGATTGACGAATTATGACGATTTTTTCCTTTTTTTGGTTACCATAGCAACCAATTTTTTAGTATGAAATTATGCTTCATAAACAATCCTAAGAACCATACTATATATTTTATTAATGATATACATATTATTAATTGGTTGCCATGGTAACCGACTTGTCAACGTCAATCGTTATTTTTTTTTAATCTTTACCTAAATACCAAATATCAAATCTCTAAGTCGTACGATTGACCAATCATGACGATTTTTTACTTTTTTTGGTTACCATAGCAACCAATTTTTTAGTATCAAATTATGCTTCAAAAACAATCCTAAGTACCATACTATATGTTTTATTAGTGATATACATATTATTAATTGGTTACCATAGTAACCGAGTTGTCAACGTCAATCGTTATTTTTTTTTAAATCTTTACCTAAATACCAAATATCAAATCTCTAAGTCGTACGATTGGCGAATTATGACGATTTTTTATTTTTTTTTTTTGGTTACCATAGCAACCAATTTTTTAGTATCAAATTAAGCTTCATAAACAATCCTAAGTACCATACTATATTTTTTATTAGTGATATACATATTATTAATTGGTTGCTATGGTAACCATGTTGTCAACAAAAAATGCTGACATACTTTCACCTCTACTTATAGATTGACACCGAAAAAAGGAAAAGTTGATCCTTTACACGAACAAAAAATTGCCAAAAAATTGTAACTTGTCTTGTTTTCACACCCTGTAAATTAACAGATCGTAACCAAAATCAATAGGCTTCGAGGGTTTGTGGACCTCTACTTCTATGCCAAATTTCAAGTTGCTATCTTCAAAATTGCGACCTGTAAATGCCAAAAAACGGTAATTTGTCCTGTTTTCACACCCTGTATATTAACCAATTGTAACCAAACTCAACAGGCTTCGAGGATTTTTGGACCTCTACCTCTATGCAAATTGTCAAGACGCTATCTTCAAAATTGCTACCTCTAATGGCCAAACAACGGCAACTTGTCCTGTTTTCACACCCCGTATATTATCCGATCGTAACCAAAATCAACAGGCTTCGAGGGTCTGTGGACCTCTACCTCTATGCAAAATTTCAAGTCGCTATCTTCAAAATTGCGACCTGTAAATGCCAAAAAACGGTAACTTGTCCTGTTTTCACACCCTGTATATTAAACGATCGTAACCAAAATCAATAGGCTTCGAGGGTTTGTGGACCTTTACCTCTATGCCAAATTTCAAGTCGCTAACTTCAAAATTGCGACCTGTAAATACCAAAAAACGGTAACTTGTCCTGTTTTCACACCCTGTATATTAAACGATCGTAACCAAAATCAATAGGCTTCGAGGGCTTGTGGGCTTCTAACTTTATGCCAAATTTCAAGTTGCTATCTTCAAAATTGCGACCTTAAATGCCAAAAAACGGTAACTTGTCCTGTTTTCACACCCTGTATAACAATTAGAACAAAAGAGCAAAGGAACAAAAATACGTGTCTTACCGAATACTTTCATTTGACATAAAAAAAAGAATATTATCCTTGTTTACACGGACAAAAATAGCAAAAAACGGTGACTTGTTATGTTTTCACACCCTGTATATTAACCGAACGTAACCAAAATCAATAGGCTACGAGGGTTTGTGGACCTCTACCTCTATGCCAAATTTCAAGTCGCTAT
>JAEQML010074342.1:0-14431 GCA_016904865.1 Pissodes strobi | reverse complement strand
GGCGATTGCCTCCTCTTTTGGTAGCGACTTCTCGGCTCCTCGGGCGCGTACGCTTCATTGTATCTTTCTAAAACGTCCTCTGTTCTCCCCCTGTAGAACTCCGCTCCGTAAATATCGATTTCGGGTGCTCGATATTGATACAAATGGGCGTCGGAATTCCTTCGCCACGCCTCCCTATATCGCTTTTCCGCTTCCGTTTGCATTTCGACTCCGGGTTTCTTGTTAGAGTGAGTGGACGACTCGCTGGAATTTTCCTCCGACGTTCCCAGCCCTAAATCCTTATCGATATCGCCGTAACTCTTGAAAGGCTTTTTGCCATAAGCATCTATGGGAGTTAGATTGGTGTTCTTCAACGTGCTAGTCAAGTTGCTCCCGTTCAGCGTGAATCGGGGATGGGGTATGCAATACGGATGCGGCAACGACTTTTCGATGTGCGAGAGTTTCAATTCTTCATCTTCTTCGGGTCGCGTGCAAGAGCCCGGGCCGAACAAGGACAGGAGAACGGGCAAGAGAAACAGGCCGTGCATAGCGCCCAAAAACACCACCAGGAAGATCATCTTGAAGAAGACGGCGAAGATGTAGTTGTCGGCTAAGATGAGAGCGAGCATTCCTAGGATTGTGCTGACCGAACCTAAAATAATATAAGGTATTAGAATGAGTTTAAGGATCAACAAAACGTCACTCCTACCTTGGAAAATAGGCAATCCCAATGCATACAACGCTTCCCGCATCTTTTCCTTGGGAGTCTTCGCCGGCGACGACATGTAGGCGTAGCAAATGTGAGCCGTGAAGTCCACGCTGAATCCGATACACATGATGATGTTGATCATCGAGATGGAATCCAAGTTGACTTTCCACAGGGCCATGTAGCCCACCACTCCGAGCTCGATGGATATGATACTGAACGCGACCCAAAAGGCACAGAATACGTTCGGGATGAAGATGAAGGACACCAGCATCATTATGCCTCCGCCGATTATGATGTTCTGGATGGTGAGGGGCCGTACTAGCTCGAACTGTAATAAAAAAATACACGTTATTTGAACAGAACAATCAAATAGTTAGGTCAGGGCCATGAAGCCCTCTAGTTGACATACAATTTCATGTATCGAAAATAAATGTATTTAACCATATTTGGACACGACGCAAATTTTTTAGATATTTCTAAAAAGTTAACAAGCTACAAATCTTCAATTCAACTGACCATGATAAAAACATGCATTTTCTAGATTCAGCCACAAACACTCAAGAATTGACCTTGTGATTTGTTAATCGTCTAAGCTCGATTAAGCTCGACTTTCGATGAGAAAAAAATTACAAAAATTCTGAGGAAATGAAATCAATCCGCTCGATTCGTTGACAGGAACGCGAACATTACCGATAGTCAGCAATTGCTTTGAGAAATCTTCAGCAGATGGATCGTTCAGCAATGCAATTCTCACGTTGTTGTTCATCATTGCGCCTGCAAAACATCTCGATTCATTGCTCAGATTTTTCCATGTTTGGTCAAGTGCTTCCAATGCGCTTTTATGCGCGATTGTCCATTCGTCCCAGATGATGATTTTAAATGGTACTAAACTTTGGCCATTGCCGAGTGTTTTGCAATGTTACATGTAGATTGTTCATTAATTTGAAAGTTTAACGGCAATTTTAAGGCTGAATGAGCCGTATGGTATCCTTCTAACAATGTGGCCGCTATTCCAGAAGAAGCAGCTGCTACCGCAATGTCAGATCTCGTACGAACAGTGGCCAAAATCAATGACATGAGGAATGTCTTCCCAGTTTCACCGGGGGCATCCAGAAAAAATAAGCCACCATTTCCATCATCAATTGCCTTCATCAAAATGTATTATAGACCTCCTTCTGTTGGGGGTTCAACAGTGGTACATTCGTTTGAACTGACTGGTATAATTCATGTCGACCATATTCACGTTCACGTTCCAATTCTCCAATAAATGCGTCATTCATTCCACGATCTGGTGCTGGCATTCCTAACCTGACTAACAAATTGTCGCATATGAGGTAACACATGACTTCGATCAAAAGCAAAACCTGGTTATGCATCTCCATCGGTACTTCTTGAACTGACACGAATTCTATGTAATATGTCTTCTGACATCTTATCCTTGTATTTGTTCCACAGGACACTAACAGAAGATTAACTGCTATATTCTAGATACCTGGAATACGCTATTCTCATTTATTTCTTCTCTCTCTATCCACTCTATCAATATGTTAACATCCCACGTGATTCTCTTGGATGATGGAGGCCTAGAATTATGCCTTTTATATGCTTAATAAGCGAATGACTGGAGTAAAAGGAAAAACGTTTATTTTGAAAGAGATAAGTTAAGTATTTAGCTAAGTCTTTAACATCAGGATTGGACCTTATCCAGGCTATCCACTGTTTCCAAGGTGCCGAGTAGATTTCAACGATGAATTGCGCCAGGAGGAGAGCAATAGGTTTACTTCATCTTTCTTCCAGCCTGATGAGAGGGATGACCACCTCGAATCTTCCATGCCTCCAAATAAAAGTTTTTTGCATCTGGAATCGAACGGAGTATCTGAGCATCTAGAAGATGATGGTGCAGATTGCAAACTCGAATTCCCACCGCGGTGCGATTATTACATACGTCCCCTTTGCCGCGTTCAGATGGTGAAGGATTCTGGGAATTAACGACGAAGGAGGAAAGATCCAACCCAGGGATGTCTTCCATCGACGACTGAACGCATCCACACATACAACACCGGGTCATATACACCGGTACAACCTTGTCTGTTTTCGAGCCAAATAAATCGATGTTGGGCACACCCTACTTCTGAAAAATCATCTGTTGAGCGGACTTTGAAAGAGGTCCATATGGTCTCTGGTTTGTTGCGTGAAAAACTATCCGCGAGAAGATTGTATGTTCCCGGTATATAATACGCCAGGATCTGTATATTCATTGATTTCGAGAACTGCAAAAGCTTTGACGAGGAGATCTTGTTTCCCCTTAGTTCCGGATGTACGCCACCACTGCCTTGTTGTCCGATTGGACTAGAACAGTTTTTCCCTCCAGATGCCGAGCCAACAAACGAATTGTTGCGTAAATTGCCAAAAACTCTTTTCCGTTGCCGAGTTGACCATAGACGCCGTATATACCGGTCCTCGATATGGCCTCCCCAACCCTTGTCTGATGCATCTGCCGTAAGGGAAAAGAGGTGAATTCGTTCGCAGATGTCGAAGCCACCATTGACATTGGCAAATTACTTTCTGAGGAATTGGGAACTTTTTCCTTGGACGCCACTCTGGTAGCTGTAGACTGGCTTTCCGAATCTCTCTTGACTGTAGTCTGCCTAGAGAAATCGCTGTCGAGACAAAATTTATCTTTCCCAAGAGCCTTCGTGACAGAGCCCAATTCCACTGACCACTGCTTACTACAGAATTTAAGTCCTTTTCTAGAGTTAATTGCTTTTTCTTGGGTAGAGATATTTTCTCGCAAACCGTCTCCCAACATAGTCCTAGATACTCTATGCTTGTCCCGGGAGTGAGTAATGACTTGTTCCAGTTTATCAGTCACCCTAAGCTTTGCAGGAATGATGTTGTTTTCTGGGCCTGCGTTGCTAAAACCTGAGACTTTGGTGAGCCATCAAAAAATCGTCCAGGTATACTATCACGCGTAATCCATCTTTCCTTAAACAACTCACCAACCAGTTGGGAATCTTGGCAAACGTTAGCGGGGGAAGGCAAGTCATCTGAAAAATCCGGCTCTCGTGGTCCAAGGAAAGAAAATTTTGGTGACCTGCTTTTATAGGTATTTGGAAGTAAGCCTGCGTTAAGTCGAGTTTGATTAAGCAATCCTTTCTTTGCAGGAACAACGGAATTTTCTGCTGGTTTATCAACCGAAACTTCTTGGGAGAGACATAACGATTTAAGCCTTTTAGGTACGGTCGAACTGTTCCATCCGATTTTGATACTGAAAACATTTTTGACTGGAACCCCCCATTTCTCTGTTGAGATTCGTAAAACACCTTGTGCTACCAGTTTCTGGATAACTTCTGAGGTTATCGATGACCTGATCATTGACTTTGTACACACATAGAAAATAGTTCTCAAACTGAGGGAATTGACGTTATACCAAGAGCATATTGACTTTGATATGTGGCAAAAGAATATTACTTTGTGTGGAGAGAAGAATGTCTTCACCTCAGGCAAGCGTTCTCAAACTGAGGGAATTGACGTTATTCCAAGAGCATATTGACTTTCATATGTGGCAAGAGAATATTATTTTGTGTGTAGAAAGACGAGTCAGTGGGGGCTTTCTTACGAACGGAATGCTGTACCCCTGTACGATATTTAAAATTTCTGGAGAGGCATTTGCATTCTTCCAAGCTGGAAGAAAATAACGTAGGCGCCCCCTTACCAAAGTAGGAAAGTCATTGCCTTTTTGACTTTGTATATCGCTTGCTCGCATTATTGTCGTATGGATGGGGACGCTTTCGTGAATCACGTGGTGGCATCTGCCTTTTATCGTTTTTTGATCCAACGACCCTTGTACCTCGAGAAATGATGTGCCTTTTGTTAAACTGATTTGCTGCTGAGGCTTTGGTAGGCATAGGTTTCTTGTAGTAACTCCGTCGACTCGGAAAAAACATCCCGTATTGTCTAAAACATTCCATAAACTCAGCCTCCGCACAACAGTGAGAAGAAGAAGGGGGTATGGATTCCAACTGAGCGCAGACGTAGCTGTCCCTAGGTTTGAAACCTCTTCTACGCGCCTCGATTGTCTGGGCTGGCCGACCACACTTAAACTGCAGAACGTCGTCGGATAAGCTCTTGAACTGACTTGACTCTTGAAAAAAAAAACTGGTTGACTAACTTTGTTGGAGTAGGGCATGTGTAATGGTACCCAAGGTACCATCTAATTTCGAAAGATGTTCTTGTGGCGAATTATAAGGAAATGCGCAAACGAGCTGTAGGTTAACTTTGAGTGCACCAGTGCAACATTGGTGCTGCTTGACGTTTCTTTTGAACATCAGCGTATCTAATCTTATTATACGATTGACTCCCTACATTCAATCCCTTGGCGCTCGATATTCTCTCTGGCTCTGGAGCAATCCATTCTACGTCATCTTCGTCTTCGTCTAGTCACTACACACTACACACCGCTGTTCTGGGTATTCTCACAATCCGATAACTCCGGATCAGTGAGCACTTCCTTCTCCAAATGTTGACTAACGCTCGGAACCGACTTTATACCCTCCAACAGGGCCTGAACACTGAACAGCTTTTTGAAGTTGAAAGCTGCTCTGCTCGAGATAATCTGAAGTGCTAAGCGCTTTGCCACGCGCTGCTGGAGGACCTTCAGATTTGTCATCCTCGTTTTCTGATAGCTCTTCTGATAGCTCAATTGAAGCTGCAGACCGGGACAGTAGTAAAGGTTTAATGTCAACTAAGGAAGTATTAACAAGTTCATTTTGTACAACGGAGTTCCTAATTCTGGCCGCCAGTGCAGGTGGACTCATAATAAGACCAATACAAAAGGGCCAATCTTCACTTTCATATCTCGATAGACCTTCTGCGGAAGACTAGTGGCCTCAAGCCGAAAAGCTTGAGCAAGTCCAACGGTCGGAGGAACAAATCGTAATTTATTTAGCACTTGCGGGTCAATTTCTTGTCCCAGTACCTCCTGTTTGGACCACTTTAGAGTCTTCCACTGCTTATATTCGTTGAGTAGGTGTGTATCTGCCAGCCTTTTAATCCTTACTGTCTTCGTCGCTGTCTTTTAGTGCGTAGAGTTCAAATAGGGTATGCATGGTAGCCCATTGTTGAAATAGGACATTGCCACGGAAACCACTATAGAACAATATTCAAATAAACTGAGCAAAATTTGAAATCTACGAAATTAATTTCTATTTTATAAAATGAAATCATTAAATTCCATATCATCTTAAAATACTGATGTATTTGACAGTACAAAATAAATCACACACGTTTTTGTCTCATCTGAACATATTTTGGTTGTGTTTCCAATATTCCATATAATTTTTAGAGCATTCAATTTTTGAGCGCTTTGATCCTATCCGTAATAGAACGTTGTCATGGTAACCACTATAGAACGATACGTAAATAAACTGAGCAAAATTTGAAATCTACAAAATTAATTTATGTTTTATAAAATGATATCATTGAATTCCTTATCCTCTTAAAATGCTCTCTCCTCGAGGAGAAGAATAATAAGATCAGCTTAAAAATAAAGCAAAGGGATGACTTTATTTCCAAGCAAAGGAGATTAACTGAGGACTTTAAGGATGATGTTTTTGAGACGGAAAAGGCTTACACGGATAAAGTAAAGGAACTGCAGGAGACGATTATTCAGTTAAAAGAAGAAATAAATTTGTGAGAGTAAGGAACAGGTTGTTGCGGAGCTTGACCAATGTCGTCAAAAAATGGGTACAGTTGAAAGAGATGACGGTTATAAACAGAGGGATGATTGACTCTATTCGCATACTTGAGAAGGGAAATAATATGTACTGTGAAGAGATATCTAAGCTTAGGGAATTGAACAAGAATTCTCCAAATCTACTGCCTGATTTAAATGCAGAAATAAAATGGTGGAAGCCGATAATCATCGTGGGACCACCCAGATTTCTAATATCTCTAAAGAAAAAAAGACATACCTATAGATAAAGACAAAGTGTATATTAAAAAGCTAGTTATTCTTATTAGAACAAATTTGGGGGAACCTGCGTAAGAATGTTCGATAGCGGATTCTTTCTAGTTAGTTCATCTAGTTTCACGTTATACTGCAGTCAAAAAACAAAAGTATAAGTCAACTTCAGTTTAAAATGGTTCTCGCATCTTGTGAAGTTAAACACCATGCCGTTTATTGCAATTTATTGCCGTGGTAACTGATTTTATTTTTAATCAAGCTGTGTTAGTTGCTTTTCGTATACCTTTATCAGGCAAAATGATTAACCCCTCTTTCGCGATTCTGTCATTACTTCTTGAAAGTCAGACTTCAATTTGTTTTTACATCTTGTTATTAAAATAATTTTATTATTTTAATTGAACGTCCTCCCTCTTGATGACTTACTTCGAGACTTGGTTTAATTTTGGAACAGTTAAAAATAATTTTTAAAGCAATTATTGTCGAATCAAATTTAACTAAATCAGGTGCTGGCCCTTGCGAGCATCACAACAATACGCTGGTGAAGCATCCAAGAAGATGCACTGAAACCTACGGAAATGAGAGTGTAATATCACCAGGGTCAAGCCGACGGCATAGACATGAAATAGAACGTTGCCACGCAAACGACTATAGAACAATATTCAAATAAACTGAGCAAAATTTGAAATATAAGAAATGAATTTATATTTTATAAAATCATATTATTAAATTCCATATAATCTTAAAATACTTATGTATTTGACAGTACAAAATAAATCACACACGTTTTTGTCTTATCTGAACATATTTTGGTTGAATGCACTTTATTAAAACAAATATGTTTCCAATATTCCATATAATTTTTAGAACATTCAATTTTTGAGCCCTTTATATCGATCCTATCTGTAATAGAACGTTGCCATGGTAACCACTATAAAACGATATTTAAATAAACTGAACAAAATCTGAAATATACTAATATAATTTTTATTTGATAAAATTATATCATTGAATTCCATATTCTCTTACAATACTTATGTGTTTTACGGTATAAAATAAATCACACACGTTTTTGTCCCATCTAAACATATTTTGGTTGAATGCGCTTTACTAAAACAAATGTGTTTCAAATTTTTCATAAAATGTTTAGAACATTCAATTTTTGAGCGCTTTATATCGACCATATAGGTAATAGAACGTTGTCACGGAAACCACTATAGAACGGTATTTAAATAAACTGAACAAAATTTGAAATATACCAATATAATTTTTATTTGATAAAATGATATCATAGAATTCCATGTTCTCTTACAATACTTATGTATTTGACAGTATATAATAAATCACCACGTTTTTGACGCACCTGAACATACTTTGGTTGAATGTGCTTACTTAAACAAGTATGTTTCCAATATTCCATAAAATTTTTAGAACATTCAATTTTTAAGCGCTTTATATCAATCAAATCTGCTGTAATAGAACGTTGCCACGGAAAACACTATAGAACAATATTCAAATAAACTGAGCAAAATTTGAAATGTACGGAATTATTTTCTATTTTATCATACAATGAAAAATATACTGTTTTTTTAACGAATGTACTCTCATCAGGCCAAAAACTAAAACAGTATTTCATTGAACATCGACAATAAATCGCCCTTCAAGGCACCGACGGTGCCTTGAACGCACCGTTGCCGATTAATCCAGTTTAATGGTATAAAATTGCCAAAAGAAAAGTTTCTCCAGATTCCTCAGCTTTCCCCAACCAGTGTCATCAACTCCTGACGAATTTTTGAGTAAAAAATTTGGACATTTTCACCGAAAGTTTTTTTTATTTAAATGGTATCGATTTATCTACATTTCTCTTAGTTCCCAAGTGGCTTTCAATAGAACCAGTAAATATTATAAAGTCAATTACCTGATCGAAGAACACGAAGTACGGATGAAACACGGTAACGTTCAACGGCGAATCTCGGCAAATTTGTCGAAGGGCTCTCACCATTTCCTTTTCGTGTTCCGTTCCGGATATGTTCACCGCCTGGATCATGAACCTCATCGCGACTATTTTTTCGTTTTTATCGTCGAATTTTACGTCCAGTGAAAACGGGCTGGACGGATCGAGCCATTTTCGCTAAAAGTAAATACACAATATTGGTTACTGTACATGAAACTATTAATATTAAATGAATCATCCAGATAAAAGAGTTTCTGGTGGTATTTTTAGAGGATTTATGACTTTTATAAATTTTTTCAAAAGACGAACAAACTGTATGTGGATACTTTCAAGCAAATCAGATTACTTTAGACATAATACCAATAAATCCAACTTACCTCTTCTAAAGCGTCCATGAAATCCTTCCTTGAACGTATCGAAATGTTCAAATAATCGGCATTCCTGTCGACGTACTGCAGGAAACTCCTCAGCCAGGATTCGGTGTACAGACTGTTGGTAATGTACGACGTATTTTCAAAGGTTTTAGTGAGCGTTTCCACCTCCTGCTGCACTTTTGGATCCGAATAATCGTATTCGCCAGCGATGATCACTTGAACTCTACAAAATATAAAGACATAAATACCTATATTTATATCAAATTTCAATACTAAATAAATTGAAACGAAAGCAACATCAATGAGTGTTAAAAAGTCGCTGATAAGTGGAAATAAAATCTATGTTTACTGACCAAATTTGCTTTTGTAGAAGCAAACAGGTGGTCAGAATCTAGAATTTTGTCCCTACATCATTGGAAGAAAATCTGAAACTTTGTAGTGATCATTTTGAATGAATAATGACGCCCTCGTATTGTAATATTGTTAGCAAGCTGCCCCTGAAATCTATACTTAAAACGTCTGAACATGTTGCACATTCCATAATACATATTTTTATTCATACTATCATACCTGTATGGAAATTCCCGGTAATAATCGTCCTCCCTATCAAAGAACTCAATGGCGTACGATCCGTTTTTGGCGACTTTTCTCCGCTCCAGACCTTCCTCGATTTGCGTGACGCCGTAACCGGCTCCGACGAGATAGAGCCCGAAGACGAGTATCACCATGACTTTGACGCATCCGTTGCTCAAAAAACCTACATAACATCGAATGTCTCATTACGTCATATTGCACTTTATGGTTGTGTTTTACTAAGAGAATCAAGAATGTGTTTTTTTTACCTGCAAAATAATCTCGAAAAAATACCATCACTCCGTGCTCTCGATTATCGATCGGGTTGTCCATGTCGTCCGCGTTTACGCCGCCACTGCAGAACGCCCTGTAGAGCCAGCATCTATCTTCTACAAAATAAGAATATATATTTTAGTGCTGGACTGCTGGAACTACAGGCAATCCCATTAGAATAAAGATGCCCGATATACAGCAGTACTTTAATAGATTATTTTGTAATAATAAGAGTTGTAATGTATCTGTGATCTACTCTACAGCATCTCAATCGTTAATAAATTGCAGATTCCACTGACCGACGGTTGGTTTTGCAAGACTCTGATATCTTCTAGGGTTATAACTCCTTTACAAAAATCATAATAAAATTATCTCCCGCTAGTCGATTGGAGTTGATTAAATAAAATCGCTTGGGACCGGGATATGTTGGTATCCAGTGTCCGTACCACTCACCTGATTTTGACAGCGGCTGGACCTTGAAGCAAAAGACCGAGTGCAGGTTCTTCTGCTCGCAATATCCGGAAATGGCGACGCAAGCGGCGAAGAATGTCAGATGCCATATGAATAGGAATACGGTCGCGGCACCTAAAACAAGTATATTTTGTATTAAAGAAAAAACACATTAATAATAATAATAATAATAATAATAATAATAATAATAATAATAATAATAATAATAATAATAATAATAATAATAATAATAATAATATGTTTTATCTCCTGTGTGACAAACAGGGCTGGGAATAGCAACTGGTACGACGTAAGCCAGTACAGCCAGTGTCGCCCTATCCAGTCGGGATTGCGACTAGCGCTGGCTTAATCCCTACTTTCTTTTGACCCAGAATCACACGATTAATGTTACCATTCATATGGCTTCGAGCGCATTTGTATTTACCAGCGGAAAACCCTTGTAGATTCTGGCCAACTTCGAATTAAAATAAAATTTGCATTGCTAAACAAAGTTCGATTTCGAATAAATTGAATTTGGCGCGTGAGGACCCCGAAGGTAAAGTCGGTGGCCTTTTAGTGTTTCCGGCTTTCGTAGTACATTCTGGTTTTGGATTGGTTGTCGAGGTAGGCATCGTGCGCAGTTAATTAATTGCCTCGAAATAATTAAGAAATTCTATTAGTTGAAGTGGCTTAATGACAATGCCCTTTTGGCTACTCTGAGTAGTTTTTTTTTGGTAGATGTATATACATCGAAACATCGGAACATGTGACTTGTCGTGCCATGCATTTATTGGTGGAGCGAAATTTTCGAAGTGGGGATCCTCTGCTTTTCGAGTTTCCGCTCTCCTGGCATGACTCTCTACGTCGACCTTTGTGAGTCAAGCAGTTAATTTGGACACCGGTTGGAAACAATTTTTGATTTTACCTTTGATGGGATTTTCCAACCGGATCATTTTTAACAGTTTCAGTCTATATTTGTACCTTATCTTTTCTTAAGTGTTGGTGTCTGAAACTGCCCTTTGTGGGATTTGAATGCTGATTTAGCGAGAGGCCCTCTTGCCCAACTGTAAAGCTATCTAGCGATAATCAACTGGGTACCCCTACACAGGGTCCTACCGTTGGGGCTATTCCTCCCGTTGGGTCTATTCCTACCGCTGGGGTCTATTCCTACCGTCCGTCGGGTCCATTGCTACCGACGAGCATCGTTAACGACAGGGTGTTTCTTGGCTACGCCTGTCTAGCGGTACTACCTATATAGAGCCTTGCAGTCCTTCGCGTGTCAAGGAAGTCTTCTTTCTATCATGAGCAGCTCTTTCTGGAAGCTGCCTGAGGAGCTACTCATCTGCCAAGTGAGCAATTTCTATTTTTTTTCTCTATATATATTTTGCGGCAATTGCGTGTAATTAACTTCTTCTTCTTCTGAATGTGCCTATCCGTTTCGGATGTTGGCGACAAGCAAGGCAATTTGAACCTTACTGACTGCTGTTATCAACAGTCCTCGTGTTGACAGGGAAAACCAAGTTCAAAGGTTTTTCAACCTGCGCATTCCAGGTCCTGTTCGGCCAGAAACCTTTCTCTGGAGTATCAACTGAAGCAGACCATATCTTTTTTGGTCTCTCATTATGTGTCCGAAATATCCTAACTTTCTCGTTTTAATTATGTCTATTATTTCGGGCTCTTTTTGAAGCATTTCCAGAACTGACTTGTTGGAAACGTGATCAGGAAATTCTAAGAATTCTTCTGTATAGCCACATTTCAAATGCTTCAATTTTTCTTGTGGGCGCTTCTGTCAACGTCCAAGACTCCCATACAGGAGCACAAACCAGACATAACATTTAAGCAATCTTTGTTTGGTGTGTAAATTAAGGTCTCTGCTCTTAAATAAATTCCCCATTTTAACAAAAGTGGCTCTTGCTTTTTCTATGCGGCACTTTACTTCTACAAAGTGATCCCATTGCTCATTAATTGTAGTACCTAAATATGTGTAATTCGTAACTCTTTCAATTTGCTTAGCATCTATGTTATGCTTACTAATTACCATGCACTTGGTTTTCTTGACATTAAGAGATAATCCGTACTCAGAGCTAGCGTCAACGATACGATTCATTAATTCCTGGAGACCCTGCAGAGAATCAGCGAACACAACGGTATCATCCGCGTAACGTATATTGTTTAGTCTCTCTCCATTAATCAATACTTCAGCGTTCGTATTCTCTAGTGCTGTGTTAAATATAATATGCTCCTAGTACAGGTTAAACAGAGTAGGAGATAAAATACATCCCTGTCTAAAAACCGCGTCTTATATTTATATCCTCTGAGCAATCACCCTCCACTCTGATACTTGCTGTTTGTTGCCAATACAGATTTATTATAAGGCGGAGGTCCTTCTCGTCAATGTCGGTTGTTCTTAGAATCTATATCATTTGATTGTGTTGGACTTTATCGAAGACTTTTTGATAATCTATCAGACAGACGTACACGTCACAGCCAACATCCCTACAACGCTGGAACAGAACCTGAATTGCAAATAAAGCTTCTCTGGGTCCCGGTGCTTCTCTGAACCCAAATTGTGTATTTGACATATTTCCCTTGCATTTGATATATATTCGTTTATGGATTATTTTTAGAAATGATTTGAGGAGGTGGCTCATGAGGTTGGTTAGCCTATAGTCTTCACATTGTTTTGCACTGGCTTTTTTTGGGTATTGGGATAAATGTAGACTTTAACCAGTCTCTAGGAATAGCTCCGGTGTCGTAAATATGGTTAAATATTTTTGTCAACCATTTTATTCCGTCCTCGTCCAGCAATTTCAGAAATTCGGCATGAAGGACATCTGGTCCTGGGGCTTTTCCATCCTTCATTTGTTCAGCTGATTTGCGCACTTCGTCAGCGGTGATAGTTGGACCCGAATCGGCATTGATTACTGGAGCGTCAGTTCTTTCATCCTTGAAGAGAGTGCTGATATATTTTTTCCAGGTGTTAATTCGTTTGTTTTTATCTATGATGATATTGCTCTTTTCATCCAACAGCCCGCCGACCATAGATATTTTATATAGACCACTTACTTCTTTCACCTTACGATGCATGTTGAAGCTGTCATGTTTTTCTCGACATTTTTCAAAAGCCCATCCTTCTTTAGCCTGTCTAACTTACGAACTCTAATTATTATTTTTTTTGGCTTTGTTTTCGAACAATGATTAACTTTTCTTTTCTTTTACATGAACTTTGTTCATAAATCCGTTTGATCTAGAACAAATCAGAGTTTGGATTAAATTTTGAATTTTTAATTGACTGACGCAATAATGTTGTAGAACAGATAATTACTATTGTTGATACGGCTTAGTAGACTTTGGGTTATTCTTAATTTTTTTTATTGCGGCCTTTAATATTCTCTTTACTCAAACAAATTGTTCATTATCTTTGTCCTTCCAGTAACTTGACTGGGGAGCACTTACGCCTAAGTGACATACCTTAAAGTCTATAATTGAATGGTTGCTACAATAACGTCAGGTCTAACTAGTTTTTTTTATATTGTTTTTGCGGCAGTTACCAACGTGTCATAACTGATCCAGATAACCATAATTAGTTAGTAATACGGCCCCGTAACGAATCATGATTCGACGTCCGTGAATTAGTCTTTGATTAAGTGAATATTCGAGTTACTTGAATTTTCCCACAACGACATATCGAGTAGATATTCGCAAGGTCGCTGGCCTGCGTTCACATTTTACTGACGCTATTTTTTTTATTATTGCATAAAGCGTTCATCGTAAAGCACGATTGAATATTTCGACGTTTGTTAAGATAAAACGTGTATCTCTTCAAGTAACCGAGTAAAGCCTACTATTTCTCGTTAAAATATAGATATTACTATAAAATCAATCTGCTAGAATTACTGGTAATTTTCTTATTCTTACTCTTTCTTTTTATGATCAGCTGTGATATTTCATTTAACAGAAATAAACCGATTCTTTGTTTGTCTATTTACCTGTTTTATTGATTAATATTCTAAAGGAGAGGCCCGTTGAAGTAAGTATTTTGAGTATTTGTTTATCACTAATTTTAGTTTTTTTCGGTTAATATTCGTGTATTTGCTTTATACCAACTTTGATTTTTGCTTCATTTTTGAGTACTTATTTTTCCATTATTACTGATA
>JAEQML010074341.1:0-14432 GCA_016904865.1 Pissodes strobi | reverse complement strand
CTGGATCCCTACAGTGTGGCAAAAATGTCTGGAAAATAGGAAAATATATATAGTTTTCGATATATTGTTGTTTGAGAAGTGATACTTTACGACTTCCAACCACTGTAGAAATCTAAATGTTTTAACGCCAGCGAAGTGGTTTACACTTTATTATTTTAGATTTCAACTTACCTATCCAAAGACACCCACCCACTTCCGGCTCGGCCGGAATTTTCCATTTTTTGTAATTTTTTGCCATTCCGATTACAAATTTCATTTAAAAAGTAGCCACGTTTATGTATGCCTGCATTTTTGAAACGCCCTGTATATTTGAAATACACAAACATTCATAATGTTTGACGTCTACTTTATTACGTATTGCTCTAGTTGTCCAAGATTTCATCATTAACAACCGTAGCGGGGTGCCGAAAATAATAGGCATACTTACTTTATTTTTATGGTATATAAAAGCTTCTTAAATCGCTGCAGGACTTTTTAAGCCGAAACAAAGTGACAATTTAAAATGTTAAACACAAGATTACAATTTTAATTATTGCTGATTTTTGCTGGTACCTAGGTCTTTGGGCTTGGTATAAATTTGCGACTATCATAACCTGCGGTTGATTTGTGCCTGTTAAATCAGTCCAATGCTTTTTACGCCACTATAAATTGAAAATTTGATTTATTATACATATTTTTGAAATGGCGTTCATTGATGGATATCAACTCGTTGTTTTAGTTTAATATTTGATACCATTCTTCGTTTAAAAGGCATTAGGTTTGGTAATCAATTTTCTATTCTATATGTATTTATATACAATATTTCCTAGATTTATCGATTCGCTTGCCTAAGATATAATACTAAAATTGTGATAGTAAACATCCGTTAAAAGATCTTTGTTATTTGTAGCCTTATTTTATATTGTGGTTTATGTTATACTATATCATCAAAGTAATTTATTAGAACTTTTTTATTATTTATACACACTTATACATGTTTCCCTAGCTTTAATAGATCTAATGTACATAATTATATATTTTAAAGTTTTAGTTTGAGCTATTCATTGTATGCTAGATATTTTAGTTCTAATGTTTAACCACGGACCTCAGGATCACATCTTTTTATATGACTTGACAAAAATATAACTATTTGTTTTAATTATTTGGATTTATTGTGTTATTCCTAACTTCTATCCAGTTCTGGCTATTCCTTCTTGTTGGATCTCATTTTATGGGTTAATTTGACAAAATTCACCATCATTTCAATAATTAAAAAATGTTCATAACCAACAATTATTTATAACGTGGCTTAGCGCTAATGATATGTTATTGGCTTGGCGCGTATGCATAAATCATTGAAAATTAACATTGATATGTTGTAAATCGTTCCGCTAATAGGGAAAGATGAGATGAGATAGATTTATGTTGTTTGACTTATTGTTCTTGTTAAGTCCGCCCGTGCGCGTGCGAAAATAAATAGGAAAATAAAATCTCCTTCCCTAGATACAATTGAACATAAACTAACCGCAGAATACATTGTTTATAAGAGCGAAATCGAGGCTACGATGGCGACGATCGAAACGCTGAGCGTCCGACGGCGGCCTCCGGCCGTAATCATAGTGTGCTAGTGTTGGCGCTCTGGTTAAAATGCATTTTCATCATGCAAATGGGTCGGGAATGTTCGTAAAATCACGATAAGTCAAGATCCATCCGTGCGCTATTCAGATACACACTTTCTAGCTTAATTTAGTAATAATTTGCAATTCTTGCCTTTATATAATGGTGTCACAAGCTGATTTTTTCAGGGATGAAAGAACAAGATAAGATAACCCTTATTCCGGAAGAAAATCAAAATTAGATTGCGCAAAAAGGCACTATCATTAAAAATCGGGATATTGGTATCTCCGTATAGAGAAAAAAATATTTATTTTTTGGTCCAATGAGTACTATTATGGGCGAAAAAAAATGAAACGTAAATATCTCGGTTCCAACCGTGCAAAAATTTGATTAAAAAGTCGTCTTTTTTAAATATACCTTTCATTTAACGAAGAAAGAAGGACTAAATGAAAAAAAATATTCGATTTAAAAGTTTCGCTTATGTATTAAAAACGTAACAATGCAATCCCCATATTTTGGCTTTTAAATTAACAAAGATATAGCAATATACATACAATTAGTGATATGGTTTTACGGGAGAGCAAGCACTGACCGTCGAGTTCCTCGACTCGCTATGCGTCTCTCTCACTGTTGATATGTATGGATTCTGTTTCACCCTCTTACATTATTTTGTACAGGGATCATTGATTTATCCGCTATGAAGGGGAAGAATGTTTTATAGGGTGTATTACTTCATGATCATGATTTTTTGCAGGAAAATAAAAAAATAACAAGATAATATAAACTGTTTATGGAAGGCATAAGCACAGTATGTGTAAGTATAGGTTATCCATATACACATTTGTTTATGTCAAAAGAATATGTACCTAATGATTTTTCTACAGGCGCAGGAGGTTCTATTCCAGATAATTTATATTATATAAGTGTTGCGTTACTCTTTCTGTTCGCTTCAAAATTTCTTTTACTTGTATTTGTATAACTAATATAGCATAGTTTGTGCCAAATTACTTCGTCGAATTTATTACTAATTTTAGCATCTGAAATGACTTTTTGTATTGCTTCATTAATAATATCAATATTACATCGAATCTTGTTTGCCATAAGAAAATTAGAAAAAGTTCTTTCTAATTAGGGCTAATTATTTCGCCTTTATCATTGCATATAATGCACTTCGATCTATTTTGTAACCTAAAAAGACACAAGAGGCTCAGCTTCGCTCTCTGAACTTGTATCCGTTGAGCTGTCCATTCTAATTTGATTCCTATTAAAAAAAATATGCAATATTGTATAAATAATAATAAAATAAAAAAAAATAATAATAAAAACGTCATTGTTCTTTGTTCAAATTAATTTTATCTTGAGTGCTATGACTGGATTGTTGACAACAGTATCCAACAATATAAACAAGTATCAGTCATGGCCTTCTCAGGATAAAATAACCTTGGAACATAGTATACAGTTGGGCAGGTTGTCTCTGCCCGTGAACATCGTATTGTAATTGCTCCCAATATTATACTGTGTTTTAGTGGTTTTATCATGGAATAAATTAGTTTAAAGTGCTGAAGTAGTGAAAATATCATATGTGCATACAAATGAATGCTTGATCTTGGGGAAAGCATATGCATATGTACTGAACCCTAGGCTCACGTTGTTATTGGGTACTTAAACGAGGCGTTTTTTTGGGATATACATCGTGGGAGGGCATCGTCTGCATGGACAGCTGAGTTACAACAATTAATTTTGGTGTAATGGCGTTTAGCTGTGGTAATAAAGAATGTACTGATGCCATTGATAGTTCCATGAAGCATGTTATATGCGATGGATGCAAGGATAGATTTCATTATGACTGCACTGAATTGACTGCTTCGGAACTTAAAGTTGTAGAGTTAAAAAACAAAAGAAGTCTGAAGTTCTTTTGCAGCACTTGTGAGGGTAGCCTTAAATTATTGCCTTTATTAATGAAGCGTCTGGATGACCTTGAGAGTAAGTTAGAATCCTTGGTAAGCTCTCCAGCCACAAAAACTAGGCTTGATGCGTCTAACTCTGCTGATCAGTCTCTTTCTCCCAATGACAGCTTGCTTGCTGAAATAATTGACAGGCAGAATCGAGCGAGCAATGTTTTTGTTTATAATTGCGCTCTTGATAATACTCAAACATGTGAGACACAAGTTGGAGAGATATTGACAGAAATATGCAGTCGACCGATGAATACTGCTAGGGTTTCTCTAGTGGGCAAAGCAAATAAAAATGGTCGTAAAGCCATAAAAGTAGTATTGAATAGCTGTCAGGATGTTCACTTCGTTCTAAAGAATAAAGCTAAATTCTGTAAAGCAAAGGGCATGTATATCGAACCGGATCTAACACTTAAACAAAGGGAGGAGCTGTATCGTCTTAGGAATGAATTAGAACGCTGTAAAGGGGCAGGTGAAACAAACATATTTATTAAATATGTAAATGGATCTCCAACTATAGCTAAAAAAAACGTGATGTAGCCTTGTTTCCGCCAAGTGTAGGACCAACCTCTTTCTACTGCTGTTATCAAAATGTCAGGGGCTTAAACAGCAAAACGGAGATATTTTTACGCTCCATAGAAGCTTCAAACTATGATGCGATTGTTGTTGCTGAGACATGGTTGAACCCTAGTGTTTTTGACGCGGAACTTCTTCCAGATACGTTTAGTGCATACCGTTCGGATCGAAATTTTGAAATGACCAATAAAAGTCGTGGTGGCGGTGTCTTGATAGCGGTAAGCAACAGGTTTATGTGTGAAAGTGTAGACTTGTCAATCTTTCGTCGTAACGTTTCACCTCTCATTGATATTGTTGGCTGTAAAATTACGTTTTATTTTCATGTGGTTCATATCTTTGCCGTGTATATTCCTCCTCAGTTATCGTACCTAGATTATGATAATTTTTTTGATCAATTCTCTCTATATCCCGACATATTTAATAGGAATGTAATTGTGTTGGGTGATTTCAATGTACCTGATTATGTAAATAATGGTAAAGATGCAAAATGTATAGCACTCAATAATTTTAATAATATATATTGTCTTAGACAATACAATACTGTACTTAATACGAGTGGCAGGCTGTTGGATCTTCTCTTAGCCAATTTACATTGTACTGCCTCTAGGTCTGAGGATCCGTTAGTTATTGAAGACCCATATCACCCGTGTTTAGAATTTAGTTTTGATCTGCATACTGCTCATGCTGAGAACTTTAGACTCAATGAAAACATAGCTAAACAATATAATTTCCGTAACGCGAATTTTATATTGATGTATGACCTTTTACTACAGGCTGATTGGACTTCAGTAATAAATATGGGGGATGTCAATCTTGCTTGTGATGAGCTATATACTTTGCTGAATAGTATATTTGAGGGTGCGGTCCCTTTAAAAGTAAAACGACGTCGTAGGTTTCCAAGCTATTACTCATCTGAGCTTATAAATTGTATATTTACTAAGGAAAATGCTTTTAAGAAATTCAAAAAAACTCATTCGGAGTTTCATCGGAATAATTATAATTGCCACCGACGTTTTGTAAAACACTTAATCCAACGTGACTACAATCTTTACGTTTCTAATACAGTGCAAAACATAACTGCAGATCCAAAAAATTTTTGGGCTTTCATCAACAATAAAACGAACCACTCAAGAATCCCTGGATTAGTTAAGGATTCTGTTAGTACAGAATATAGTAATCCATTGGATATTGTCAATGCCTTCGCTGCGTACTTTCATAGCGTTTACGCGGACTCATCTCCTCTTATCGAAACAAATACTGTTGTTTCCAATGTTGCTAACTTTGACATTTATGAGATTTCTCCAACTAACGTTAGCTAGCAAGAAGCTAAAAAATAAAATGACATCGGGTACGGACGGGGTGCCAAGTTTTATAGTGAAGGACTCCATTGGGGCACTAGTTGATCCATTAGTCCATATTTTTAACTTAATTCTTAAAACAAAAGTTTTTCCTGACCTTTGGAAAACTTCCAAGATTTGTCCTGTTTTAAAAAAGGGTGATCCAAGATTGGTAAATAACTACAGACCAATTTCAATTCTCTGCAATTTTTCAAAGCTTTTCGAAATAATTTTATACACACTGATTTATGAACATGTCAGAGCTGTGATTTCGGAGGATCAGCACGGCTTTGTTAGTGGTAAATCTTGTACTTCTAATCTCGCTTGTCTGAGAGTATGTTTGCAGATCTATTGATGACTTGAGTCAGGTTGATGTTATCTACACTGATTTCCAGAAAGCTTTCGATCGTATTGATCACCATGTTCTACTAAACAAGCTTAATAACTTTGGATTTTCTGATAAACTGATAGGTGTTTTCAGTTCCTACCTTCATTGGCGTATTCAGTATGTTGAGTATGAGGGTTTTAAGTCATCCACTTTTATCGCGACTTCAGGCGTGCCCCAGGGTTCAAACTTGGGACCCCTTCTGTTTTTACTGCTTATTAATGACCTTTTGGATTCTATACAATGTCGTAAACTTGCTTACGCTGATGATTTGAAGCTTTTTCATAGTGTTAATAATGTTAATGACTGTATATTGCTTCAAAATAACCTAAATATATTAAATGATTGGTGCGTTCATAACAAACTTAATCTTAACATAACCAAATGTAATGTTATCAGCTTCCACAGACTAAGATCTCCCATCGTATACGATTATATTGTTAACCAAACTTACTTAAGTCGACTGGAGCGCGTAACTGATTTGGGTGTTGTGTTCGACCAAAAGCTTTCTTTCGTGCCGCATATTGAATTTGTTATCGCCTCTTCATTAAAAATGTACGGTTTTATAATAAGAAACGCCAGTAACTTTAATAATATGTCATGCCTAAAATTGTTATATTATAGTTTTGTTAGATCTAAGCTTGAGTATTGTTCAGTTGTTTGGAATCCTATTTACTCTTGTCACATAAACTCGCTTGAATTGGTGCAGCGCAGGTTTTTGAAATATTTAGCCTATAAAAGCGATGGCGTTTACCCGGAGAGAGGGTTTGATCATAAACTTTTATTGTTGCGGTTTAATGAGCACTCTTTATTCTTAAGAAGGAAAATGCATCTGGTAAAATTCTTATTCAACTTACTACATAACAGAATTGACTGTTCTTATCTGTTGTCGCATATTTGTTTCTTTGTCCCTCGTCTTCAAACTAGATATGATCACACCTTCTTCCTTCAAACGCCTCGCACTAATATCTTACTGCAAGCACCCACGTTTGCTATGTGTCGAATTTTTAACGAAATCTCTAAATCCTGTGATATTAACAGCTCGCATGTTGGTCTTGTTCTTAATGAACTGATTAACTCCCACATCTGAGTTGTACTGTTACATTATTTGTGTGGTATCTTCCAGTTATGCATGTTACTATCATGCTACTATTGTATTACTATTGTATTGTATCTTGTAATTCACAACTCACTTTATTTAATTTTTATATTCACGATGTATTGAATTCCATGTAATTGGGTTTTATACCTGTTTGGAATAAAGGCTTTATTATTATTATTATAGTATATTTGAGTGAAAATTCCCTCGGTCTCAGTGTAAAACATGAAATATGCAATAGGGAACTTGCACATTTTTTTATTTCAATAATCTGTTCACACTAAAAAAGTAGGTGTGCCAAATCTGAAGTGTTAAATATCACCCGTTTTGTTTCTATACATATTTAAAGTTGCCGTTAAATCCGCGCCAATTTAAACACGATTTGACGTCATAGAGCATAACGATCGGCGCGGCGGATCGGCCGATCATCTACCTGCCACTAGTGCCACTTCTATTGCGACTCGCAGAGAGAGACAGCAGGTTATGCTTTAAGTTTTTAGGTTTAGTGGGTTGTAATATTTTTTTGTTTTGTCTGTGACAGTGTTTTTGGTTTGTATTTTGTGATTTGAACTAAAATGGAGAAAAAGACAGCTCATAAGGCGTGTATTGTACCAATGTGCACAAATACGACATTTAAACATTCATATAAAGCTAGATTTATAGATTAACATAACATAGGCATAGCATAAACATAGCATTGCATAAGCACATTACAAGAAATGGTCGGTTTATAAATATAGGCTTATGTTGCGCCTGAGCCGTAAATCGCAAATACTAACCTTACATATTTCATAATTTTGTTTTAAATTCTTTTAAGAAGTATATTATAGGGTCTTATGTATATTAATTTATAAATCCTTACCATTCTCAAAAAGAACAAGCTTTGAAAAAGCCAAAAACACCAAACTTTATTGAACATCGCATATGTCATTCTCTCAAAAGGTAAATACAATTAAAATTCTGTGTTTTGATTGGTCGAACATAAGCACATACTGCACATAGCATAAGAAGTTGAACATTGGTCAACTTCTTATGTCAAGCTTATGTTGTATCTTATGTTATGTTGATCTATAAATTGCCTAACTTAAATATGAATGTTTAACTTCTTATGTTTATGTTATGTCAATCTATAAATCCAGCTTAAAGGTACAGATTTTTCTGCAATATATTCTTCATTTTACAATTAGATGGTAGCTGTATCAATACTTTATCAGGAACAAACTCAATGCAAACGTGCTTTATTTGCGGTTCGTCTTCCAAGGAGATGAACACAGAAAGTTTTCGAAAGGGTGACAAAAATTGAAAATCTTAACTTTGGCCTATCTTCCCTTCATTCATGGATCTGTTGTTTTGAATGTTTGTTATATATTGCCAATAAAGTGTTGGCAAGTTAAGGACCCTGGAAAGAAAAAACTTGTTGAAAACCAAAAACGAAAACTTCAGAAGGGTTTTAAAGTCAAATGGGATTAATTATCGACAAACCAAAACCAGGCTATGGATCCACGAATTATGGGAATACGGCTAGAAGGTTTTTTCAAAACCCAGAGTTAAGTTCCTCGATAACCGGCATTAACAAAGAACTTATTTTATAATTTTCAAAAATTTTAAGAGTTGTGTCTATAGGACAAAAAATCAAGTTGGTGCAGTTTCAACGGCTTTTGAGGGAAAGTGCGCTTGAACCACACAAGAAAAACTTCTAGAAAAAGCTCAAATAAGGATATTCTTACCTCAGATCCATTTATATCATCTTTCAGAAAGACTACAACTTTCAAATCACGACAGGATAACATAAATGATATCACAGAATATTTGGAAATAGACTTTTTTGTTTGCAACAGTATTCGGATATTTTGCCTTCAGATATTGGCGAACTTGACTTGCAAAGTTTAGACAGTTTCTGACCTTTCGGAAAGCGAATAATTTTTTCTATGCTTTTTCAACGGTAAAAGTTATGTTTTTTAAGTATAAATTTTTATTTATTTACATAATGAGTAGCAATTTTACAATTTTGAACTTCCTTTCCTTTTTCTAAGAATGCTTATTATATTATTTAACCATTTTAAGATCTTTATTTTTTCTGGGTACCTTCTTTATGAAGTTCTATATTAATTAAAGTCAGTAGTTTTATTTTAAATCTGTGTCAAAATTTATTGAATTATTTTTACCTATATCTATGTATTTATTATTATTATTATTATTATTATTATTATTATTATTATTATTTGTATTTTATGTTAATTTATTATAAAAAATAAAATTGTGCGATGAAAAAAACCTAACTACGACTTTTTTTTGCCGTTTTGTGTTATACTGAATCCAGAAATATGAAAAGTTTCATAGCGTACAAGCCAGCATACAGTGAAGGTGGTATGTAATTATTTATGTACATTTTTTATAAACACCTAAACTCAGATTTTGTGTGTGTCAGATATAGCTTAGTGTATTAGCTACTCAACCGTTATTATTTAGTTTAAATCCGTTGAGTACAACAAGAGTAATGATTTTTGTCCATTTATCCCATTCACTCAAAGCACTGTGCGGCACGGCGACAAACTGATTATGCTCTTCTATGTCA
Organism: Pissodes strobi; assembly: GCA_016904865.1. NCBI lineage: Eukaryota > Metazoa > Arthropoda > Insecta > Coleoptera > Curculionidae > Pissodes > Pissodes strobi. Next base: position 4,912 of record JAEQML010074341.1, on the reverse strand, counting down.
CGACCAGTGAACGCGCGTTTCCGAGCGCCTCGAATAATTCGAATTTCTTGACATTTTTGTTTCAAGATTTTGGCCACAATGAATTTAATTAATAGATTTTTTTTACTAATCTTTTTTATAGGATGTCCACTTTATTCCGGTTTTTATTTATTTGTGCAAGTTCCCTATTAGTGCATTGACCTTGTGACATCCCGATTATTCCTGCAAATTTAGTGCGGTGATTTCACCTTGTGGGATCGCCCCGGTACATCTTTTAACGACGTCACGAACCGTTCTATGATTTTAATTTTATATCGACTCCTTTCGCCGCGATTCGATCGACGCGTTTGGAGGGGAGAACCGCCTTGTCGAGGACAGGGAAGGCCATGTTTGTGAAGTTGGCAGAGATTTCACTTTTTTGAAGACCGCCTCGAAGGGTATTTTAAAATCCGAGTTTTCTCGGGTGATCTTAAGAGGATTTGACCATTTTCTGGTAGATTAGATCGTGCAACAATTTTAGTTTCGTGTTGAAGAAAATATTTGTTGCAATTGACGTCGATTTGTCCCGATTGTCGGGGATTTGTGGCAGCGGCTTCATTTGATCGTGCACGCCATTTTTGGCAGATTTCTGACCCTCGATTTTGGGAGGTAAGTTTTTATTGAGCTATTTAATAGAGCGGGTTTTGTGCTAATTTTATTCACTCAAATCGAACCCTCTGGTAATAATTTAAATTTTGCTTTTAACGAATAGAATTTTGTAGCATAATTAGCTTGATTAGAGGGGGGACGTGACGTCGCTTGATTAATAAATTTATGCAGTTTATTTTGGGCTCGATTAGTCATATTTATTTAATTATTGGGTCTCGATCGAGTGTTTTCCGTTTATTTTTGATAGAACGTAAAGAGATATACGCGAATATATCGGAATTTATTTGGTTTAATTCCTTGAAGCTATTCGAGATTAAATACAACATTTTTGTCGAAATTTTTATTATCCGTTATTGTACCGTTTTCGTTTAATGCTATATACATCATTTTTTTTATTATAATTCCGGCGGGAATAGCCTTTTTCATGCGAATTTATTGTTCTTTTTATTGTAAATTGATGGCATCGAATCTGAATTGATGCAATACGGGGGATTTAGTTTGTTCTACGTCAGCGTTTAATTGTTTAAATAAATTGGGTTTGCATATTTTTGGCGAGATCTATATTTTATTAATACCTTATTAATCGACACCGTTTGGGCATTTGAATGTTAATTCCATACTTTAGTATTGTTTTACGTAGTTTGGCTGTCCAGGGGTTGCAGTTCATTCGTATTTTAAAATATTATTAATTATTGATCAATGTTTAAAACTACAGGAAGAGCTGTTGTTTCCTGTTTTATATATATCTGATAATGCTTTGAAGGACGGTGAATTATTTAGTTGTGAATTGATTGTTTAAATAAAAGAAAGGACGTGTTTTTCTATTTTGATTGCGCTTTTGGAAGATAATATTTTTTTTTTACGGACAGTACGGATTTCTTAATTGATGATCTATTGTGTTAATTAATTAAGAGATGAGTTTTTTTATTTTCATTCTCGGAATACATACCGGGGCCATTGATTATTTATTGTTTGTTTGAAAGGAGAGGAGAGCCGGTTTTCTTTATCTATTGGTTAATATCTACGGGAGATTGTTCAGTCACGTAATTAATATTTTTTTTTTTTTTTTTTTACGCAGTTAATTATTAACTAATTGGTACAAATACTATTTGGTATCAGACTTAGTACAATTCATGAACGTCGACTTAATGATTTGTCTCCTTCAATATAACGTTGTTATTTGTTTAATGTGTAAGTTTTTTCTTTGCCGAATGATTTCTGTTTCCCTTGCGCAAGCCGACTCTACTTAGTTTTCGGCATAAGTAATATTAAGTTATAGCTGTAATATCGATTGCTCTGATATATTATGCGGTTTTCTTTTCTCATTTATTTTCGGTTCTCATATAACTTTTGATGCATTTTGACTTTGACGAAAAGTAGGGTTTTTTTCCCCTTTTTAATTTGTGATTTCAACAAAGATAATGGTATTCTTTCGTATGAATTGTATATAACAGCAATCGATGCACTGCGTAGTGTGACGCTTTATTAGGGAATGTTTTCATTCCTAGGGTCCACCTACGGGGCGAAAGGAATTGGTTCGATCACGGGCGCAAAGTAATCGCTCTCATAGCAGGTGCAGAGTGACCGTCCGTTTGAAGGGACCAATCCGCCTACCTGGCGTGAGCAGCTAGACCACCGGGCAGCTTAGAGCTGTAGTTCCGACTTGGCAGTGGTGAATTATTAAGATAAGTTCTTAGTCTTAGGATTTGACTTTTCATTCTCCTGTGTCAGTGAAGCGATTAAATTTTTTCTGCGCTCCATTTTTGTGTGTTTAGTTTAGAGCGCAATACTATTTTAGCTGACGCGTGTGCACACCGTTGGGGGCCTGTAAAGTTTTATAATCCCTCCCTCTTTGGGGGTTTGTATTTAAGCCTGATTAATTGGTAGTCTTTACTTGGCAGATTCAATCATTTTTTGTATGTGTAGGAAATAAAGAGTACAATTTGTTTTTATTTGCGGTGTTTCATTTGGCTCGACAGTAGTTGAGTATTTATCTTCTTCCAGCTGAGTTTTTTTTTTTTTTTTTTGTCTTACCGGCGGAGTTTCAAGGACGGGGGTCGTGTAGCAAGTTCCGGGAACATCGCGGGGACTTCCACTTCGGTCCGTTTCGAAGTTGGTGGCGCCCAAACGAACTACACGTCGGAGCCGCGGCAATTGCCCGCTCGCCTAACAGCTTGCTGCAGGACTTTGCGTTTTGGTCCCGCCCCGTGTGCATCAAGTAAAGGAGATCTGGACGGATTCGGTAGGTTATTTTATTCTAATTCTTGGTGGAACTCATCATAGCTCCACAAGCTTTGAACACCTCTTAATTTAATTTAATTTTTAATTAATTTTTTTTAATAAAAAAAAGATTTCCTTTTCGAAAGAAAAGTGCGTGGCAACCTCTAATTTCCAGACACCCTGTTTGCTGCATCAACAAGGTTGCCTTACCGTTTAGCAACATTCCTATTTTGATATCATTTTGTGTTTTTTGATTCTTGCACCAAAAAATGTGTAATTAAAATTCTAAACATAAACTTACCCAGATATATTCAGCTGAAACAGATGTATGTAGATTCTGGCTATATATATACGAGCCCAGTCGCATATGAATTGGACCAAAGAGATATATGAAAATATTGTTGCAGTCTAAAACTAATTTTTATTTTTTTTATATAACTCTAATAAAACAACTAAGATAATTTGCACCTATATGGTATTAACAACTAATCAACAATATTTGTTGCTTATTTTGATTACAGCTATAAGAAAAAAACAAAAAAATAGTTTATTATGTCTGGCGCATATCAGTTGGTCCATCTCACGCAATATGATAAAAATATGCTTACGCGATGAAATCGGATATATTTTTTTAAGCAGGCCATGGAAAAACAAAAACTAATAATAATATGTTTGTCTAGTAATGTCAGTTTAGCGTCTAACGTCAGTTTGTTGCAAAAATGGTTCGCGGAAAGGCGTTATCGAACAATATGCGAAATTCCATTGTTGCTGCCCACAAAAATGGAGTTTCTGGGCACAATATTGCAAAAAATCTAAGCATTCCTCAAGGAACAGTTAGAAATATTATCACACTGTTTAAACAAAATGGAAATATTCAGACAAAAATCAAAACTGGCCGTCGTTCTAAGATCACAGAAAGAGATGAGCGGGCTCTTCGTGCAATTATCAAACAAGATCGCAGAGCTGCGTCGAAAGAGATAGCTGTAAAATGGTCACATGCGATTGGCAAACGAGTTTCAAAAGATACTTGTTTGAGAAGATTGAAAAAAATGGGATATGGGTTCTACAAAGTAAGTTGTGAGTAACAAAGAGAAGTCAAACTCATTACAATAATATCATATTTTCATTTTAGGAGAAGGAAAAGCCACTTCTTTCTATAAAACAAAAACGAAATAGACTTTTATGGGCAAGGGAGCATAAACACTGGGTACCACGTCAATGGGATTCAGTTATTTGGAGTGACGAATCTAAGTTTGAAGTTTGTGTGGGTGATTCACGAAGTAGAATTATCCGAATGCCAGGAGAAGAATATCAAACAGACTGTCTCAAAAAAAAAGGTGAAGTTCCCTGCGTCTGTAATGGTTTGGGGATGCATGTCCTCACAAGGAGTTGGACGTCTTCTTTTTATTGATGGCACCGTTAATGCTGCAAAATACAAAATAATTTTACGAGAACAATTGCTGCCATCCATTGAGATGATTCAACTACCAGAAGGCGGATTTATATTTCAACAGGATGGCGCAGCATGCCATACTGCTCATACCGTCAAGTCATGGTTTGAAGAAATGAATATTCCTGTTTTAAAATGGCCTTCAAGTAGCCCGGACTTATCTCCAATTGAGACCTTATGGCACCAAATGAAAAAAGCACTTCGAACCTCTCCAGTCCGCACTATTACCGAATTAAGGCAGAAACTTCAGGATATTTGGAATAATTTTCAGCCAGAATACTGTAAAATATTAGTGGACACAATGCCTAAGAGAATCGATGCCGTTTTAAAGCAGAAAGGCGGCTGCACTCAATGGTAACTGTAACCAATTTTCCAAAAATTTTGGTCCAATTAATATGCGCCAGACTTTATGAACTATGTTTATATTTATTTTTTATTATTGTAATTGAAATAAGCAACCATTATTGTTGATTAGTTGTTAATACCATATAGCAGCAACTTATCTTAGTTGTTTTTGTTAGAGTTATTTTAAATAAATAAAAATTAGTTTAAAAATGCAACATTGTGCTAATATATCTCCTCGGTCCAATTCATATGCGACAGGGCTCGTATATA
>JAEQML010074340.1:0-14432 GCA_016904865.1 Pissodes strobi | reverse complement strand
TTTGGGGATGCAGTCAAAGACAGGAACGGCCAATTGAGTAAACTCTTTATTACTTAGTCAAGCTTTCGAGGACAATTTTCCTCATCATCAGGACTTACTAAAAGATATAAAAAACACATTGCAGCATAAAACCACAATCAAAAAATTACATTTTTTCAACTTACCAATGCGAGTTACACAGAAAAAGGCAACAAAGAACATCCTTATAGGAAAATTACAGGTCTATGCATACAACAATTATTTGGCGTCAGTCAGGCATTGTCAAGTTATGAAATGTATACAATTTAAAAGGATGAACACAGAAAATAAAATCAGTTAAACATACACATTTTTAAAACCATCCTCGCCAAACAGGTGTTTCTTGACGCCTGACAGTTCTGACAGACAGATGACAGGTGGACAGGAACAGTCCCAAGAACAGACGTGATTGCAGGGAACTGCGAAAGATCGGAATAGAGCCGGAGTGTGCGCGGTGTTGTTAACCGCATATCGAAACTTGATATGTACGTTTGTTGAAATATTTTATTATTATTATTCATGTTCATGAGAGAGATCCTGTTCCGATAATGACTGGAATTTATCCTTATGGAGCTTGAGGAGGTAATTGTAGATGGAACTTAAGTTTTGGATGTCACTCTTTTTATTCAGGCAATTATCTGTGTTTTTGATCATGACCATTTCCAAAAACAATCTCTTGTAGTAATTATTGGCTTTGGCCAAGATTGTTGCTTCATTAAAATTGATGGCGTGACCTTCCTTAATGACATGCTCCGATAAGGCACAAGATGTGACCAGTCTCCTGCAATCACTTCTGTGCGAGATAATGCGGCCATTGAGATTTCTTGATGTTTGGCCTACGTAAACAGAATCACAATCGATGCAAGGAATCTTATAAACTACATTCCAGTTTTCCTTGATGGACAAAGGTGTTTTAGTCTTGCTGTACAAATTGGAAACTATCTTTACCTGTCTCTTGGCAAACTTGACGTCAGTGGTCTTAAAAAGCTTAATAAGTTGTGGTGTTAGGTTCTCGACATATGGCACAACTGAGAAATGAGTGTTGTTATTGTTGACACTGTTTTCTGTAGCTAGTGGCTCGTTATCAGAAATAATTTGCATTGATTGAGAAGCCAAGGTCAAGGGTTGGCTGGGTTGTAAGAAAATATTTTCTGGAACAGCATAGCTTGTATCAAACAGAAACTTGCTGACAACCTTTACTGGGTAAGAGTTCTCCAGCAGTATGGCCTTGAGTGCTTTAAGAGCTGAATCTCTGTGAATAGGATGAGAAAGCTTTATCGCTCTGCTTTTCATGCCCAAAATCAGGTTGACCTTCATTTTGAAAGGATGGTAAGAGCCGTAACTTATAAACCTGTTTGAGGCCATCGGTTTTCTGTACCAAATAGTCCTCAATACGTTGTCGTCAGACCGAACTACTTTCATGTCGAGGAAAGGAACACTGCTGTCACTTTCTTCCTCGACCGTGAACTGGATGTTTTGGTTGTAGGTGTTAAACAGCTCCAAGGTTTCTGCAATCCTGTCTTTAGGCACTGACAGAAGAAGGTCATCAACGTACCTCTTGACAAATGGAATATGATATGGCACATACTGCAGGAAATCCCTGACCAAGTCATCAAGTACAAAATTAACTAGAATTGGTGAAAGTTTGGAACCCATGGGAGTACCAAAAATCTGTTTGAAATATTGGTTGTCACAAATGAAATAATTAGAGTCAAATATAAAAGTAACTATTCTAATCATCATATCTAAATCAATTGTGCACTGCTGAGAGATAGTGTCCCAATGGGCTCTAATACTGTCAAGAATGACGTTCAACGGCAAGTTTGTGAAGAGAGAGACAGCGTCAAAGCTCACAATTACATAGTTGTTCGGTAATTGACGATTGTTTATGAATTGACTGAAAGAAAAAGAATCTCTCACATAGAAATCATTATTCGTGTCATATGCTGACGTGAGAATGTTTGTTACAAAAGTAGCTAAAGTACTATTGGGGCAGTTTATTGAAGAAACAATGGGCCGCATTGATAAAGTTTAACTTTCCGGACCATAAAAGTGCTTTTTAGGAGATCTAAATCTTTTGTTTGCAAATAGCTAGAAAGAGGGCCAGTAATAGAGAAAATCTTTAGAGAAATTTGGGCAGTCAATAAATTTTCATACTTTATGAGCCCTTCTTTATGATTTTTAGCAACATCTCTAATATCGGAATTTATTCTTGTATTATTTTCAATAGTCTGCAGGGAATAGAGTGCATCTATATATAGAGATGATCCGGGGTCATTAAATATACCAAATAACTTTCTAAGTGTGTGTTCTTTAGCCCACCAACGCGTTTCACCTACACTGTGGGCAAAATTAAATTGGAACCCTCTTTAATGCTTAATAACTTTTTTATTTTCAAAGGATTTTTTATAATTTTTGGATATGTTATGGCCTAAGGTATTGGGATTAAAAAGAACTTTGCAAAGACGATCTACTTCAGTGGCGTACAGAAAAGGGAGTATTTTTCAAAACCAATGTTTTTCAAGTCGTTGCAAAAATCGACCAAATGAAATAAAGATGTAAAAATAGGCAAAAAAGATTTGAAAGGGTTCGGAATATTGACCATTAAACCAGGTCAATACAAACAAAAATTAAAATTGATACTTTAATTTTGATAAAACCATGTCTTGCGGGCCAAGTTAAATTGGATCATTTTGTTTGATGACCTTTTATTTTCAAAGGATTTTTCATCATTTTTGGATATGTTATGGCCTAAGGTATTGGGATTAAAAAGAACTTGCAAAGATGGTCTACTTCAGTGGCGCACAGAAAAGGTAGTATTTTTCAAAACTAATGTATTTCAGATCGCAAAAATCGGCCAAATGAAATAAACTTGTAGAAATCGGCAAAAAAGATTTAAAAGGGTTCGGAATATTGACAGTTAAAAAACTAGTTCAATACAAACAAAAATAAAAATTGATGTTTTAATTTTGGAAAAACCATGTCTTGTGGGCCAAGTTAAATTGGATTTTTTAAATGCTTAATGACCTTTTATTTTCAAAGGATTTTTTTATCATTTTTTGGTATGTCATGGCCTAAAATATTAGAGTCAAAAAGAAATTTGTAAAGCGGGTGTACTTCAGTGGCGTACATTAAAATTTAAAATTATTTTTTTTTTATTTTAAAAATTTTAAGTAGATTCAAAATTTCTGTACGCCAAGGAAGTAGACTCGCTTTGCAAAGTTTTCTTTGATTCTAATGTCTTAGGCCATAACATATTAAAAAATGATAAAAAATCCTTTGCAAATAAAAAGTCACTAAGCATTAAAAAAGGATCCAAAAAGATCCAATTTAATTTGTTTGATAACTGTTTCATTTTCAAAGGCTTTTTTATCATTTTTGGATATGTTATGGTCAAAGGTATTATGATTGAAAAACTTTGCAAAAAGGCTCTACTTCAGTGGCGTACAGAAAAGGGGGTATTTTTTCAACTTACATTGGTTTGGGTTAGTTTGAGTTCAAGTCGTTGCAAAAATCGGCCAAATGAAATTAAGATGTAAAAGTGGGCAAAAAAGCGGTTGGAAATATTGATCATTAAAAAACCAGGTCACTACAAACAAAATTAAAATTTATACTTTAATTTTGGTAAAGCCATGTCTCGTGGGCCAAATTAAATTGGATCCTTTTTTAATGCTTAGTGAATTTATTTGCAAAGGATTTTTTATCATTTTTGCATATGTTATGGCCTAAGACATTAGAATCAAAGAGAACTTTGGAAAGCGGGTCTACTTCATTGGCGTACACAAATTTTGAATCTACTTAAAATCTGTAAAATTAAAAAAATAATAATTTTAAATTTCAATGTACGCCACTGAAGTAGACCCGCTTTACAAATTTATTTTTGACTCTAATATTTAAGACCATGACATATCCAAAAATTATAAAAAACCCTTTGAAAATAAAAGGTCATATTTAAAAAAGATCCAATTTAACTTGGTCCACAAGACATGGTTTTTCCAAAGTTAAAGTATCAATTTTTATTTTTGTTTGTATTGACCTAGTTTTTTAATGGTCAATATTCCGAACCCTTTCAAATCCTTTTTGCCCATTTCTACATCTTTATTTGATTTGGCCGATTTTTGCAACAACTTGAAATTCATTGGTTTTGAAAAATACCCCCTTTTCTGTGCGCCACTGAAGTAGACCGTCTTTGCAAAGTTATTTTTAATCCCAATACCTTAGGCCATAACATATCCAAAAATGATAAAAAATCCTTTGAAAATAAAAGGTCATTAAGCATTAAAAAAGGATCCAATTTAACTTTGCCTACAAGACATGGGTTTATCAAAATGAAAGTATCAATTTTAATTTTGTTTGTATTGACCTGGTTTTTAATGGTCAATATTCCGAACCCTTTCAAATATTATTTGCCCATTTTTACATCTTTATTTCATTTGGCCGACTTTCGCAACAACCTGCTGCTCTCAGCAGCTTCTTCCGCCTGGTTGACAGTAATAGCAGCCTGCACCATTTTTTTGTCATCATTGAAATTAAACGGCCTTTATTGTTTTCGTTGGCTAAAAATAATTCCTTGGATACTTGAACAGGCATTGTTTCATCGAAGAGAGTATCCGCAGACATATGCTTCTTCGATCGGCGAAGTCTTTCTGCGGCCTTGGTATTCCTTTTGCCTCGATCACTCGGATATCCATCAAAAACAACGACTGCATGTGAACCGTAGTGATTTGGTACATATTGAACGTACTTTTCTGAAATGGATGCAAATGAATCATTACGGTGCCATAAAACTTTGTGCAAAAGGTATCCTCCATCCAAAACATTGATTTGGTTATCTCAGAATTCCACACCTTCTGGAAGTTGTGTAAAAATTTTGTACAATGAAGATTTCGTACCTTTGCGCATTCCTTCCTCTGAAAAAAAGCAACAAAGGAAATGGAGCAAGCTCGAATTCAAGATAATCTTTCAACTCGTCGTCGGATTTCTTCGCAATGCACATTCTTTGAAACAGCATGAGTGTATTGATGGAAAGTGTTGCTTCTCCGACTTTTATGCTGCTGTTGACTGCTGCCAATGGGATGACCTTGTCTTTGCGTTTAAATGTGATGGACCCGAAATTTTCGAACGTGACAACCATGTTCGTCATCACCTCGATACTTTTTTCTCTGGCCAAATGACCGTTAATCTTACCATCCCCGACAACTCCTGTACTGATGGAAAAAAGCGAATTGGTTTCGAGGAAGGGAGGATATTGAGTAAACCAGTTCAAGAGTTTTTTCAAGTCTTCGTTGTCCCGACTAATTCGTGAAGTCCTGGTATCGACGTGTTTCTCGGACGAGTTTAGATGAACGTCGCAATATTCCTGGAGATACAGGGTGTTGAAAGTAAAAAATGCGATATTTTTATTCAACTAGAAAAACGGTACGTTACTGCTTTTTTCAAAATAACGGTTTCCGAGTAAAAAAATTAAATTAATTTACCAATTGCAAATTTCGTTATCTGCAAAATATTCTTTGCCCTTTTTACCTCCGCCCAAATTGTTCCGCCTTTTTGACGATGTCCCATTGTACTTGTTACATGGAACTTTTATTCCAACATTTTCATCGTAAAATTAACCGCTGCGAATATATCTTGAAAAACACAGTTTTTTGTATCTTTAATTCAAGATGGCGGCTCGAGCGGTCCCTCCCCAAGGTCGAAAACTTGGATTTTTCATCAAGGCCTAAATCTTAACAACATATTGAAAAATTACTACTACACCACCTTTTGTATGACAGAGGCCTTTAATGGCCCCCCACTGATTGGACTAATATGGAGATATTATTTAATATTTATGTACAAAGGAAACCTTAAATTCTACTTACTGCTATGCAATTTCTTGAAAATCATCTCTTACGCAAAACAGACATAAATTTATAATTACTACATCGTAAGTATAATATTCGTGATTAAACCACGTAAAATGGCGGACTGCATTATCAGGATCAAAGCAATTTTATAGTCGGCCGTATCGTTCGACGAAAAGTGAACCTATTTAGATTAATTTTGTATCTTTTTTGCGTTGTTATAAGATTTTTGATACAGATTATTTGCTAAAGGCATGGTCTATTCTAGTCCCAGTTATCCTATAGTTATGGTTATCATCGAGGATCGGTAGAAACAATCAAATTTGTCCTTAAACTAATTTAACCTATTTTAATTTTGGGAGAGGATAGTTGTTTATGCAACAGGCTAATTTCGTTACAGAGAGTGGCTGAAGAACCTATACATTTTTTAAATATTTAAGGATATACCACTTTGATCATATGTGTGGTTATTATTTTTAGTATCTAGTGTAAGCAAATGGGAATAAATTACACTTAGTCCCTCAATATCTGTTTTTTTTTTGTTGATTGAGTTAGGTTGCGAGTAAATTTCCACCATTTCGAGAAAGAGCCTTTTGCTGTAATTAGACTCATTACATAAAATTTTTGTTTCATTGTAGTTAAACACCTAACGGAGAGTTCAGGCCCATAGTCTCCTCAATCAATGCTCCTAACAGGAAATTAGCCAGTTTTCCCACAGAAATATTGACCAATGCATACAGTCGGAACAATGACTACTATATTTCCGATTCTTTTGAATTTTCAAATTTCATACATGAAAAACAATTACCGAACAACTTTGTTCTCATAAGTCTTGATGTCATATCCCTCTTTAGCAATATTCCTTATGAATTAACTGAAAATAGCATAATTAAACATTGGGATGTAATAATTCAACACACAAGTGTAAACCAGAGAAGTTTTCTGGAAATTTTAAAATTTGTTTTTGATACTACCTACTGTAAATTTGAACAAAATTACTATAAACAAATTCTAGGTATTCCTATTGGAGCCACACTATCTCCCATCATCTCCCAATATGTTATGGATAATTTGCTGGATATTTGTATACCAAAGCTTTCTTTCCAACTGCCTTTTCTAAAAAAGTACGTTGATGACGTAGTCACTTCTGTACCAATTGACGGATGCGAGGAAATTCTAGAAGTGTTCAACAATTACAACCGCTATATACAGTTTACGATTGAGAGAGAGACTGATAAGAGTGTACCTTTTCTAGACACAAAACTCATTAGAAACGATAATAACCAGATTATTCTTGACTGGTACATAAAACCTACAAGTTCTGGAAGGTACCTCAACTTCTTCTCCAATCACACTACTAAAACAAAAATTATCTTGGTTGTTGCACTTAAAACACGAATAGAAAAAATTTCTCATATCTCGTTAAGGCTTAATAATTTAAAAAAATTACATAGCATTCTCCTAAACAACTCTTACCCCCACAAACTTTTAAATAAATTAAGTTTCAGCACAAATCAGATAGTGGGTGATAACAATCAGAGAGATGATGGGATAACACCAGACTTATTCTCATCACCAATAGAGAATCAAATTTATTACTATTCTTTTCCTTACATAAATGAAATTTCTTCAAAAATCATTAAGCTTTTTAAATTTGAACCCTCTATAACTCATAAACAGATGAAAACTGTGGGTAGCATTTTTAGTAAGTTAAAAAACAAAGACGAGGACTTGAAGAAGTCAAGTGTGGTGTATAGTGTTCTTTGTTATGAATGTGAAGGCGTACATATAGGACAAACATCTAGGGTATTAAAGGATAGAATCACAACACACAAAAGTAATTGTAGACTCAATAAAAATACATGTGCTTTAGCAGAGCACACTAATAATGCAGGACATTTGTTTAACTACAATGAAACAAAAATTTTATGTAATGAGTCTAATTACAGCAAAAGGCTCTTTCTCGAGATGGTGGAAATTTACTCACAACCTAACTCAATCAACAAAAAAACAGATATTGAGGGACTAAGTGTAATTTATTTCCATTTGCTTACACTAGATACTAAAAATAATAACCACACATATAATCAAAGTGGTATATCCTTAAATATTAAAAAAAAAAAATAGGTTCTTCAGCCACTCTCAGTAGCGAAATTAGCCTGTTGCATAAGCAAGTATCTTCTCCCAAAATTAAAATAGGTTAAATTAGTGTAAGGGCAAATTTGATTGTTTCTACCGATCCTCGATGATAACCATCTAGGATAACTGGGACTAGAATAGACAATGCCTTTAGCAAATAATTAAACGATCAAACGAACTTACCTGTGAAGTTCGATCGTAATTTTGGTAGTCCTCCAGTCCGAAGATATCACTTTATACACGTAGTCTCTCCTTGGACTCATTTTATTCACTATGTTTAAAGAAAAACATTCCCCCCGTTCCCTCTCTGTCCCACCCGCATCCCGTAACTCTCCAGGAAAGGCCCTCATTATTTAAAGTAGGTATTCTCTTGCATTAAGGGAGGGAGACCGTGAGACGAGGGTGGGAAAGTGATATCTTCGGACTGGAGGACTACCAAAATTACGATCGAACTTCACAGGTAAGTTCGTTTGATCGTTTAATTTTAGTACGTCCTCCAGTCCTCGATATCACTTTATACACGTAGATGTTTAAAGAAAAAATATGCAAGAGAATTTTCTACCGATTTTTATATAATATTATTATTTTTAATTACTTAAGGGTAAATGTTCTTATACAAGTAGTCAATATTAACAAAAAATTGTCAAAAATATTTCACTGGCAAGTAGAGGAACAAACTAAAAATAAGGCTTAAAACCTAATGTGTTGATTGTCAGAGCAGTTTTCGTAGTTGGCGAAGACGTCTACCTTCTTGTTTTGCTGACAGCATTGGCACCATCTCAAGGAATCATCTACCTCCGCAAACTAGGAAGAGGCAAAATTGCTGAAATAATATATTCAGCTAATGGTTTAAAACATAAAGAAGTAGCTGAGAACATTATGTTTCTCCATGCTTTTAGTGGCTGTGACGCGACATCGTCAATCTTCAACCAAGGAAAAATGAAGTTTTGTTCGCTTCTCCAGAAAACAGCAGGACTCAGTGACACTATTGGCACCTTCAAACATCAGGATGCAACACCAGAGGACATCGCAGATGCTGGAACACGCTTTCTCGTTGCTTTGTATGGTGGCAACATGGAAGAAGACACCTTAGAAGAAATCCGCTATCAACGTTTTGCTAGATCAACCACAAAAAGTAAATCCAATCTTGCTTCTTTGCCACCAACGAAGGATGCTGCGTGGTATCATTCTTTCAGGACATATCATCAAGTCCAGAAATGGTATGGAATCGAGAAAAAAAACAGAAGGCTGGGGCTGGAAACTTGGCAGCAATAAGCTTGTTCCACTCACCATAACAAAACAAGCAGCACCCGACAACTTATTGAAATTCATGGCCCTTTTATTAACCTAAAATGGATTTAGCAAATTGGTTTTGGTCTATTATGGGGCGGTTATAAAATTTTGCGAAGGTACTTGAAGAGCTTGTCCATCCCCCTGTTTTTCGAATTACGTCTAAAGAAACACCACTTAAGAAGGCTTTCGAAGTGGAAGCGTGCCTGGTAGAGTGGGTCTTAAAAAGCGTTGTATCGATACCTGCTTTCGATAATGTTTGCTTAACCCATCTGCTAACTGTTTCTTTAGAAGCATTTGAAAAGGGTGGTCGAGTAATCAGGAAAAGGATTTTGTGATCAAGTTTTCGTGCTTTTTCAGTTTTATGCATATACAATTTTAATGTTGCCGCAGCGCAAAGCGCAGGATTCACATTATGATAAGGAATATGTAGACAAGGTTGTATTGAATTGAGACCAGAGGTTTTAATTTTGTCCGCAATTAAGATTTGAAAGCCTGAGGATGATTCTATGATATTTTCTAATTTGATAAGGTGAATAGTCTGTATTCGGTGTCCTGTAATTAGGAGTAGTAGAGTCACTAATTTGGACGCTAAGACCTGAAAACTTAAAGATTCTAGTGGATATAAAGTGCCTCAAAATTGTATTACTGGTTCTGTATCCCAGGTAAAGTTATACCGTGGGGCCGGTGGCCTTATATTGGAAATGCCCTTCAAGTACCGTTTCAAGATATGATTCTCGCCAATATTGCCAGGTTGGATTAGGGATAACGCCGACCTATATGAATTAAATGATCCATTCTTATATGTTTTAGTATCTAAAATATTTTGTAGGAAATGAATAACTTCGGTTATTCCTGACGTAAAGACTGAATAATTATGTGTTTGGCAAAATTTCCACCATAACTTGTAGGTTGAACTGGATTGTGTTATAGTGGTTTTAGACAGCGACTGTAAAATTGTGTCAACAGCATTTCTTGGAATGTTCCTTAACCTGTATGCTTGGCTGATAATATGGCGGCAGCCAGGGTAAGGTGCTTCGACAATGGGTGTTCCTGTCTAGAAGGACACGAAAGTAATTTTGAATTAGGCTCAAATATTATGTGTTCCCCTTTTCTATATTTTAAAACCAATGGAAATCAAGGTTGGGCTGGCCACCAGGGAATTACCACAATTCCTTCGGCTCTATCATGTACAATTTTTTAAATCACTCTGAGTAGCATATTAAAAGGAGAAAATATATAGAAAAAAAATGTTTTTCCATGAAATTGTAAAGGCATCAATAGCAACTGAACCTGGATCGGGTAGCCATGATACGTAATCAGTACATTTATGATTTGTATTAGAAGCAAATAAATCTATTTCAGGTAATCCAAAAGTTCTAACTATTTTCTCGAAGGCGAAGTCAGCTAAACTCCATTCTGTTTCTGTTGGTAAAATGCGAGATTCGAAGTCAGTCTTCAAATTATTTTGTGAGCTAAGGTATGGTGCAACTAAAAATATATTTTTTGATTCGCATAATGTCCAGATTTCTTTTGAAAATTGATGTAAATTTATGTGCTGAAACTACCCGCATGCGGTTTATATATGCCAAGGCTGGAGTATTATCTGTTCTGATTAAAATATTACAATTTTTATAATTGCCCGTGAAACATTTTAACCCGTAAAGAATTGCATTCAGTTCTAGATAATTAATATGACGTTTTGTATCTATAAGGTCCCACCACCCGTGTGTGCTAGTTTCATGGGTACAAGCACCCTAGCCGGTAAGTGATGCATCGTAAAAATTTCAATGGCAAATAAATCTTGTTTGATATTATTAAACGTCGAAAAAATCGAAGATTTCCACCAAACTAGGTCTTGAATAATTTGATTTGACATTTATATATTTATATAGACTCTGATATAACTATTTGTAAAATTAGTGTTTTATAAGATCACACTTACGTGAATATTGACAATGCAATTCATTCAGCGAGCTCCCCGGTATATAGCCAGAGATTGAGGTGACCATGAAACAAAAATATTAACCAATTACTGTACTGACTGACAATGATAAAAATAAGGTGTACTCACCGGGGAACCTCTGTCCCCTTGCTTCATGCAAATATCCATGCATCAATATACACAATACTATATTATTATATAATCTCAGACATATACCTTCTTTTTTCGACGACTAGCTAGTGTCACCTGAAATAGTTTGGGCTACCCCAGACGCTCCACTGCCGCTAAACAGTAAGCATCTCAGCACCCGGAAACTAAGATAACACATACCGAGATCTTAAACAAGCTGAAACTAATAAACCTAAAAAACACGCCCATTCCCTAATAAAGCACTCTTTCTTATTTAGAAACCTGTCGATCAGTTTGTTTATTTTACTTCGTTTCTCGGCTGGCAAGCTAATCGATAAATCGGAGCTGTTGAAAATTAAACCTAAGAATTTTTGTTGCATTTGCGGCTTAAAGTTGCTCTTATCGATATTTATGACAAAACCTAGAGCGATGAATAACTTTCGCACTATCTGCGTATTTTGGGAACATTCCTCAGCTGTGTTCGCAAATATTATAAAATCATCTAAATATGCTACACAGAGAATTCCTTTGTTTCTCAGAAAAGTGATAATTGGTTTTGTTAATTTTGTAAAAATAAAAGGTGCCGAAGATAGACCAAACGGTAAACAAGTAAATTCATATACACTGTCATTAAAATTGAAACGCAAATATTTTCTGTATAAATTATGGATAGGAAGAAGATAGCATTATGCATCTTTAAGGTCAATTGTGTACATACATAATTATATTATTATTTTCTTGCAAAATTCTAGAAACAGTTCTATAGTCTTCCATTTGAAAATGGGATGGTTTAATGAACACATTAAGATTTTTTAGGTTTAATATGAATCGTTTTTTTCTGTTCGGTTTATCTGCTAAAAAATGGTGATAAAAATTGCCCTGGTTGTATGTTATTAAATTTTTTAATGGCCCCCATGGTTTTCAGGTTCGTTATTGCTGCGTTCAGGAAATTAACTTAATAACTTCGTTAGGAGTAAACTTGCGAATAGGTGGTGGGTTTGTTTGATATAGTTAAGAAGAAAAAAATAGTTTTATGCCATTAACCCAGGATAAGGCAACTTCATTAGAAGTTATGTGTTTCCAAGCAGGTAAAAAATATTTTAAGCGACCTGCGTGTAAAGTTACCTCTATCTCCTTTTGTTTTGGCGACGGTAATCTTTGGAAGGATTGCGATTGTAGGCTTTGTGGTTCGTCTCCCTCCTTGGACGAAACGGCCTGTGCCGGTTTTCCGACGATGGGATAGGTCGGGTGTTTGCTGTAAAGGGTCTCCCCCCCCCCTTTTCTGAAGAAAAAGGTATCGTTGTAATGTTATAAAAAGTGTCCACAAGTATTTTGCTGGATTCCCAAAGAGATCCTAGGAGTTGTCCCTTTATATCGGGTCGAAGACCTTTTCCAAGGGCGACGTTTAGGGAGGAGCCCATGGCAATTAAGCCCTGACCCAGGCTTTCTTGCAGGTCCGAGTAATATGAGTCCCGTTTTTTGTTAATTTGGGACAACGCTGACAATACCTCTGGGTTAAAGTCCGGAGGGTAAAGTAAAGGGAAATTCTCGGGAAAATCATATTTATTATATATAGATTTTTTCTCATCCTCCGCCAAACCATGAGTAAGAAGGTGTCCCCATCGAGAGCATATTGCCTGGTTTAAGGTATTAGATCCTTTGACCAAGAATTTGGATGTCATCGTCGTCTAATAAAAGTACAGACGGGCTATGACATGATGGCTGGTCAGATGGGTCATTTACATCGGTGGCCCTGGCTGTAGTGGCTGGCTGTATGACATGCAAGTCACGCTCTGCACTACCGCGCAAAGGCGAACCTCTCGGTGTTCGCTCAATGGCGAAGGGGCTACGATTTCTTGATGGGGAACGATTTCGGGAGGTATGATAAGCACGAGAATTATTACTCGATTCAGAGCTAGACCGAATCACTCTAGAGGTAGAGCGGGATCTTCTGGATAAAGATTCCCTTCCCGATCATTTAATTTCCCTTTCCAAATATGCCAATCTTTTATATAGGTCATTTTTATGGCTTTTATCCCTACTGTGGGATCGGGTCCGCTTCTTGGATTTTCCCATTTTAAGGAAATATAGAAAATAAAGGAAAAATTACTTACATGACATTCAAGAATGGTAATCCAAAACTCATCTAAACACTTAATTTGGGAACGTAGCACTGGTGCTAGAAACAATCACGGAACGGCGGGTTCCCGCGATGCGCGACGTGAACCGTTGAGCACTAGAAGATGAATGAGGGCCTAAATGGATGTCCTCGAGTATTCTTGTAAGGTGTTCTGAATGTTTGGCATAAGATTCCGCAAGTCCTGTTGTTGGTTGCATTATTCTTGCAAGATATATCTCTAGTTTTTGTGTAGGAGAGTTCACTGCACTTACAATGGGTCTTAAAGGAAACCCACCCATACCAACAGATATCTAAACGCCAAATCCCATCACCACCCGTCACAAATCCAATCCGTGGCAAATACTTTGATATCTCGGTCCTATCGCCTAACAAAACCTACCCAAAGGCAAGAAGAAATAAAACTAACAACAAACGCCCTTAAACAAAATGGCTACTCTGGAAATAACATTAGGAAGGCAATTAATCAACAGAAACAAACAACGAAGAAACCAGAAAGCAACGAAGAACAGAACTTGCCAAATGCCATACTTCCATATATAAAGGGAGTCACTGACAAAGTCGGCAGAATCCTAAGGAAGCATGAAATTAAGCCAATTTTCAAGCCACAGCAAATCTTAGCACAAGTACTAGGAAATCCAAAGGACAAAGTACAGCTTGAGAACCAAGGAGTGTACACCATACCTTGCGGGGACTGTCAAAAATCGTACATAGGGCAGACAAATAGACGAATTTCAACTAGAATCCAGGAGCATAAGAACAGCATCAGAACAAAGCAGACTACATCAGCGCTCTTCCAACACCACTTAACAACAGGACACTCCATCGACTTCAACAACGCTAGACAAGTAGCCACAGTGGACCACTACAAAACTCGTATAATCAGAGAAGCTCTAGAAATCGAAAAGAACGGACAGCTCAATAAGCGAGA
>JAEQML010074336.1:0-14434 GCA_016904865.1 Pissodes strobi | reverse complement strand
ATTGTTGTAAAAACTGCAAAAATGGAGTTTCCGTAAATAAATAAATATATAAAATGTATAATTCTGCAAAACGTGAAATGCCTTCGTCTACTTCATGCCATTTGTGAATGTTCATAGCATTCCCAGCACATCATGAAGAGCTATAATCAGGCTAATGCTGAAACCACAATTACACGGTCGCTCTTTTTTCATGCCCTGTAATATATTCTAGGTCTGTAGTTTGATATCGCTCGTTGATCTTTGTTTAGTACAATGATCTGCTACATATGTTGTAGATAAGTGGCGCTACATAATATAGTTTTGCATGAACGAAATATTTGTAAATATTGTGAGATTATCATATAATACTTATTAATGCTTTTCAGTTGCCATCGATCTTATAGTACAACACATAAGGGAAATCCTCTCCAACAAACCTAGGAATTCTGAAGAACGGAATCTGCCACCTGCGAAATTAAACCCATTAACAACGCACTCTCCTAAGAAGGTAACTGTCAATAATGATGGTGTCTTCAAGAGACCACATTAAGGAAATGGGTTTTGTGGTTAGTAGTAATTTAAGTTGTGTTCTATGGTTTATTTAGTTGTCACTTGGCGTTCGGTTTCTGGAGACTGGCTGGCCCAGGGGTGCTTACGTACATGAAAGGTCGACAATGTCATTCTAATCTCTGTTGGTTTTTATGAGATTTCTTTATTAGATCGAAGCTTTTTGGTTCAAATTGAAGATGTTATCTCTCTACTACCATTTTTCGATTCAAATCAACTGATATATATTACGGATCATCATGTCACTAAATTTTGCATAGAGACTCCTAGTTTTTGAAAATGCAAACTGGCTTGTTGCCTGGCTTAGTACCGAAATAGACTGAAAGAGAGACACAGCGGTATACGAAGCTGCACAAATAGTAGTATCTAAATTTGCTGTTGAACACATCTTTATTATTAATACAAAAATACTAAAGTACAGGCATTGTTGAGTAAGATAATGGTTATTTTTTAAAATATGACTGTATTTTAGCGTTTAAGGTTATGGATGAAGGGATTAGTAGCAATGCAATAACTAACGCTAGATTTTTCGTTGTGTTATTTTTATTAGTTTTATAGTGTAATTAAAATTAAAGTTAGCACAATATCATTAGTGTAACCACACTTTATAAATTCAAATCTAATTATGTCGTAAAAGTGTTGATTTATATGGTTCAACTATTAGCATTCATTAAGTATCGAAATCGATTGTAATATTAAGATATTTAAAAAGTCGAAGTTACTTTAAAGTTACATTTATTTTCATCAGGTGCCGTTTAAGATATTGCAAATTCCAATCATGTTTTGTATAGTTATTCTAATATTAGTGATGGGCATAACCGAATTATTTTGATAACCGAATTATTTGTATTCAAATAATATTAATAACCGAATGATTATTTGAATAATCATTCGAATAAATTCAGGTTAGCGATTGCAGCCGGTTAGGAAGGAGGTTCAGCGTCATCGGCATCTTATTCGTAACTCGTAACTGCTGTAATTGTCTTATTAAGCATGGCGTAATAAATAAGTAAATAACAATAGAATACGAGTAAATTTGATTACGTAATATTATTGAAATTGAACAAAATATAATAAACAGCATTTTACGTTGTTCAATCAAAAATACTTAAACTCCAAAATATGATTCTTGGATGTGTTGATTACATGTAATGAACATAATTATTTAAAATCTACTTTGCAAAAAAGTATTTCTCTTTGGCGATGTATTTATGGTACTATAATAATATTAATAATTAATAGTGCATATTATATTGTTATAGTTATATTACGACTTATGTATGCTCCTACATTCTAAATTCCAAAATATAACCTAAAAACTAAACAAACATTAGGTGATAATTGGTGTTATGTATTGGAAAGCAGACCGTATTCATTACGAAGAAGTGTATGAAAGAAATAAGAAATATGTGGGGTTGCTTGCTAACAAAAAATATCGACCGGCCGCCGGATCAAAAGCGACCGCCTTTTATTTCGATTCTTTGAAGATGCCAACAAATTGCTGTATTTGCACTTTTTAGGCGTTCAGACGCCGAAAATTTGATATTTTTTTTATGTTAGGTACGCAATAAAAGTAAATTATGTAATCTTAACTTAATATTCGCTAGTTTTCAACCCCCCAAGTTCGGCTTCCACATTCCACAATTCCACATCCTACCGGTACATTTGCAATTTTAAAACTCATCTTTTATTCGAGCTAAAACCTCGAAACTGATTCATAACTCATAACTAAATTAAAACCGCTCCTTGCTGGTAGATCATTCGACGGATCGACGCGACGCGATAGCGAGGTTTGTTCCTTCGTGTTCGTATTTGAATTTGTACGTATCAGGTTCAGGTTATTTTTCATTCGAATACTTGTGGAATGAAAACCGAATAATACAGGTTATTTTAATAACCGGATAACAGGTTATTTTTCATTCGAATAAGCCCATCACTATCTAATATATATCCATACCGAATGAGTGTGATATTCGAGGGAGAAAATCATTGCAACGACATTTTCAAATCATACGATGTGATAGAAGTTAGCTAGTTTTAGAGTGCCTCTTATAAAATCCAAAAATAATATACATATTTAAGTTCATAACTATTCTTTATATATATTTAGAATTGTATTACGTTTTAGTAGCATTCTAGACCTACTTAAGAAACGTTTTAACATATCGCTTCTATCGTAAAATCTCATGCAAAGGCATACAATGAAATGATAAACGATTACGAAATCATTTGATACATTATGCGGAAAATCCAGTTATTCGAGATATCTATTGTATTTTTTTTTTCATACTGCCTATATTAAAATAATTAAAAATGTAGGCATGAATATATGTTATGTACTCGAATATTAAAGGACGCCTAAACTATACATAACTTCATATGCTTAGAAGCAACATATTGTGATTTAGCGAATTAACCTTATTAAACAAAGATTAGGTAATTAGGTAAGTACTTAAAACTTTTAAACCAAAAATGTTTTTTTAAATTAGTTAGGTAGATTTGTAAATCTCTTTTCACTTCTATACTTGTTGCTAAAAAAGCTTTAATATTGCTTTAATTGAGCTACAAAAAAAGCCTCATAATGATATGTAATTTATCCACCATTTATCTAAGTGGGTTTGAAATAATGTAAAATCCGAAATCCAATCATAATAGATGTGTGCTTCACTTCATTTAGCTACTCTCAAAGTGGTGAAAAGGGATCAATTCAAACCTGTTTTGTGCGTGCTGAAATGTGTTACTTATTAAATTTTGTTTGTGATATTTTTGCCAAGAATTTACTATTAACTGTTAGATTTTAAATAAGCTTTAAAACTGTTTCTGTTAACGATTTTGAATGAAAATAAATATAAACATATTATAAATTTGTTTTAATTATCAAAATTTGTCGATTCAAATTATAAAAATACAATATCTATAGGGTTTCATATAAGTTGCTACCTAAGTAGCTACAGCGTTCATTTTAAGAAATATCGGAACATAGTCGATACAAAGTTGTGGTAAATATATGGGATGGATAAATTAATGACATAAATGGAGGTAATTTAAAAAATGGTAAAATTAATAATTTTAAATTATTAGCTTTATTAAGGTATTTGGAAATATTTTTTTTCTATTTATTGCAGGCGTGGATGCAGGGGGGACAATGGGTTCAATTGTGTTTTCTAGAACCTCTTTGAAAACGCTGTCCGAATAACGATTGAACAGGAGCGGCGACAGTATGCAACCCTGCCGTACACCTTTTTTGATGTTAATGTATTATGTCTGCCTATTTTCAACTCTGACTGAAGCTTTTTGGCCCCAGTAGAGGTTAGCGATAATTCTGATGCCTTTTCCATCCAGTCCAATATCTGTTAACAGATCTATCATTTCTCCATGTTGGCATCTGTCAAAAGCTTTGGTGTAATCTAAGAAACATACGTATACGTCGCAGTTTACGTCTCTGCACCGTTGAATTAAGACTTGGATTGCAAATAATGCTTCACGCGTTCCCAGTCCATTTCTCAACCCGAATTGTGTTTCTCCTTGTTCTCTTCACAGCATGAATGATCTTCAGAGCATGAATGATCTTGAGAAATATTTTAAGTACATGGCACATCAGGCTAATGGTGCGGAAGTCCTCGCACGATTTTGCATTGGATTTCTTGGGCAATGTAATAAAGGTTGATGCAAGGTATCTTTCTGGGATTATGCCAGTATCTTAAATTTTGCTAAAAAGTGCAGTTAGTGTTTCAATGGTATCTTCTTCCATAATTTTAAAAATTTCTGATGGCATTTCATCTGGACCCATTGCTTTTCCGTTTTTCATGAGCTTAATTGCCTGCTTTGCTTCTGATATATCTAGTGATATAGGGACCTTCAACAGCATCAAAGATTGGTTTTTCGGGTCGTTGTTCATCATCAAACAGATGTTGAGTATATTTTTCCCATACTCTTAATATATCATTAATTTCAAGCATATAATACTACCATTCCTGTCAGATACATTTCCAGAAGCTCTTTGTCTAAAACGGCCCGTGACTTCTTTGATCCTTTTATGTGTATTGAATATGTCATGTTTCTTATTTAGATCTGCACTTTTCGGTCATCCATTTTGCTTTGGCTTCTCGGGTCTTTTTTCGGATATTTCTGTGCATTGCCCAATATTCTTGAGTATTATTCGATTTAACTCTCCGTCTTTCTTCCATGAGATTCATAATTTCGTCGGTCATCCATCCTTTCTTCTTCTGTCTCGTGGTATCGGGTTTTAAAAAACGATTGCTAACTTCAATTATTCTTGTTTCCATTGTATTCCATGTCTTGTCTGGTTCAGAAATGGATGTATGCATGTCTCTTAATGCAGATGTTAAAGCATTCTTTACTTTCTCTTGGATTTCAGGGTTCTTGAGTTTTTCGATGTCATATTTCTTGGACTTTCTCTGTGGCAGCGTCTTTTTTAGTTTTGTCTTCAGTTGACATGCCAATGAGTTGTGGTCAGAGGGGACATCGGCTCCTGGGTATGTCTTGACTGAAGTTATATTATTACGAAATCGTTCACTAATCAGTATGAAGTCAATCTGATTTCTTACTATATTGCCAGGTTTGTCCGCGGGTGATCTCCATGTATATAAGCGTCTAGATGTGTTGCTAACAACTAGTTTTTCTTCTCTTATGCCACTGATCATTCCTGATTCATCTGCCTTTTGGTATGATTTCTCATCCCAGGGACAAAAGAGTGCCCTTACCTCAGTTTGTTCTTCCACCCTCCGAAGAGGCTGTTGGCAATACTGAGGGGTTCTGTTTATTCCGACAGAAATTCGAAAACAGCACAGTACAAACATATCTCGTTCCAGTACCAGAGAAAAGATTCTAGGTCGAGTCATCATTACTCTAACAAATTATAATAATAAGTTTTTTTCCTAAGAAGTGATGACACATATTTTTTAAATATCTTCTGTGTTCAAGACCTTTTTACATCTTGAGCAAAGATGATTACAAATCTTAACGCTTTCATAAGTTAGCAAGTTCTTAGTGCGCTTCTAGGTAATAGGAGTGGGAGATTGTTGCCCTTCCTGGTATTATGTTTATTACTAGACAATGACACATCAATCACAGCATTGTCTTCATGTATCTTAAACACTAGACACAATATAAAGATATAGCGAAGCGTTAAAATCTCCGGCTCTGTAAATATACCTCAATGATCAAAACAAAGACGTATTTAAATAGCAGAAGCCCCAAAAAGCAATACCATACCTTAAGTGGTTCTCCAGAAGTGAGAAATAGACTTACCTAGAGACCACTCTTCCCAGCTCATTGGACACAATCATCCCCTCGCGAGCTGGATATGGTTATGGAACTTCAGTTTGTCGTCAGTCATGATGCCAAGGAACTTAATGAAAGCTAAGACCATGACAACTAAGCCTAAAACCCAGAATACTTGTTTTGCTAAAATGTAGACACACATTAGCATTAGCGGAAACAATGTCCATCAATAAATCCTACTGGGTGTGTGTGATCAGAACATTATAGTGTCGTCTGCAAATACAGTAAAACAACCTTAGGTATTAAGTGACGCAAGATCATTCACATAAAGAAGGGACAAGACAAGACCAAGCACCGATCCCTAAAGTACCCTGTGAATTATGTCGCAAGTGTCCGACGCCCCTCGATCCACAATCTGCCTTCTCCCAGAAAGAAATGATTCAAACCAGTGGAATGCCCCTAAAGCCATAATGAGCAAAGCTTCTCTAAAAGCCTAGGAAAAATCACGGAACACTGCCGTTCCATATTTCCCCCATTCAGACCTGTATACAGCCTCTCTAAAAAACGAAACTGAGATGCGCTCAAAATGATACGCTTCGCCACAAAAGCCTTGACAAATGATTCGATGATCTTACACAGTGAGGGAAGAAATGAAATTGGTCAGAAGTTTGTGGGACCATCCGTTTCAATTCCCTTGAATAAAGGCTTAATCGCTGAAGTCTTTAGGCAAGCTGGAAAGGTGCCAATATCAAATGAGACATCCCATTCAGACCTGCATGCACTTAAAAAACGAAACTGAGATGGTCTCGATATGCTATGCTTCTCCACAAAAGCCGTCATTCTTCTATTGGCAAGTGACTTGATGATCTTAGACAGTGAGGGAAAAAGTGAAATTCGTCAGAAGTTTGTGGATCATTCGTTTCAATAAAAGCTTAATCGCTGGAATCTTTAGGCAAGCTGGAAAGGTGCCAGTATCAAATGAGGCATCCCATTCAGACCTGCATAGACATAAAAAATTAAACTGAGATGGGCTCAAAATGATATGCTTCTCCACAAAAGCCAGCATTCTTTTCTTGACACGTGACTCGATGATCTTAGACAGTGAGGGAAGAAGTGAAATTGTCTTGTGGGATCATTCGTTTCACGTCCCTCGAAATAAAGGCTTAATCGCTGGAGTCGTTAGGCAAGCTGGAAAGGTGCCAGTATCAAATGAGACATCCCATTCAGACCTGCATAAACATAAGAAACGAAACTGAGATGGGTTTAAAATGCTATGCTTCTCCACAAAAGCCATCGTTCTTCTCTTGACAAGTGCCTCAATGATCTTAGGCAGTGGGGGAAGAAGTGAAATTGGTCAGAAGTTTGTGGGATCATTCGTTTCACCTCCTTGGAATAAAGGCTTAATCGCTGGAGTCTTTAGGCAAGCTGGAAAGGTGCCAGTATCAAATGAAACATCCAATTCAGACCTGCATACACATAAATATGAAACTGAGATGTGCTCAAAATGATATGCTTCTCCACAAAAGTCATCATTCTGCTCTTGACAAGTGACTCGATGATTTTAGACAGTGAGGGAAGAAGTGAAATTGGTCAGAAGTTTGTGGGATCATCTGTTTCAACTACCTTGAATAAAAGCTTAATTGCTCGAGCCCTTAGGCAAGATGGAAAGGTGTCGGTATCAAATGAGACATTTATTGAATTTTCCAGGGCATAAGCGCACAATCAGCGAGATTTTCAAGAACTACAACAGCTATTTCATCAGTTCGAGGTTTTCTATCCTTGATGGTACTGAGGACACTTTTAACTGGGTAAATCTAATTTGTTGACCATCTAAAAATCATGTTGACCAGTCCCTTTTGCAGAAGGTATGGCGACCAAATTTCCTACATAGATGCTACTCGATAAGACGCTTCTGCTACCACCTCTAAGTACCTCCCAACCTCCTCCAGAATTCCACTTCCCTCTTGCACATTTTAATAAAAACGTGTTGACCGCCCCTTTTCCAAGAGCCTAGAGGCACCAAATAAGATGCTTCTGCTACCACCCCTAACTACCCCCCCAGAATTACACTTCCCTCTTGTACATTTTAATAAAAACGTGTTGACCGACCAAGAGGGAAGTGTAATTCTGGAGGGGGTTGGGGGGTAGTTAGGGGTGGTAGCAGAAGCGTCTTATCGAGTAACATTAACGCGGGCAGTTTGGTGCCTCTAGGCTCTTGGAAAAGGGACGGTCAACACGTTTTTATTAAAATGTTCAAGAGGGAAGTGTAATTCTGAAGGGGGGTGGGGGGTAGTCAGGGGTGGTAGCAGAAGCGTCTTATCGAGTAGCATCATCCTGGGAAATTTGGTGGCTCTAGGCTCTTGGAAAAGGGGCGGACAGCAGGTTTTTTTGATGGTCAACAAATTAGGTAGACCCCTTTTAATTCCCTAAGATGAATGAATATATGCTAAGTAAAAAGAGGCAGAATATACAATATTAAAAATATAAATCAAAGTACTTTCGGTAACTGCTGTTACTTTTCATTACACCAAAGTATTCTGGCTTTAAATCATTTTACTGGCGAAAAAGTATCTATAATTTGTGAATTAAATCTTTTTTAAAAGGAGCTTCATTGAACATTCAATTTTCAAGATGGTAATCTATTAAAAGGAATGTATGTAGTCAAAATTTTGGCTAAATTTACTAGATCCTGCATAATTCTCCACTAACTACTTCATGGAATTGCCAATTAGTTGAAAGAGACGCAGGGTTTTAAATAAAAACCTATATTAGTTCAATCCTTAGGTTCAATCCAAGGTATAATCGTAAAGTATTCAATATTCCAAAGCTACCAATATTTTCAAAACAAATTATATACATATTATATAGTAATTATAATTAGATTGGCCTAATTGGGAATGTACAGGATTGTCCTACCGATATTTCCTCACCTATCTACAGTGTTTAGAAAATATTGGGAAAAAGTAAATCAACGTGTTTTTTTTAAATGAATCGCCCTTTAAGTATATGATGTACTGATTCCGAAAATATCAGGTTTGATGCCTCCATCTTTAAACATAACAAAAACTGTGGTATAAGATTGCTGCATTAGAACATTTTATTCGAGATTTTATTTTACACCATTCAAGTTTCTAATGCATTAATGTTATGGAATGTGTTTGCCAGTTTAATCGGTTAGTTTTAAAGATAGAAATATCAAACTCGGCATATTTGAAATCGGTAACGAATGAACTATTTATCTAACAAGTCATATACAGGGCAACCCATTTAAAAATCTGTCATTTTTTGACGGCTTTGCATTTTTCATTTATTTTCCTAATAATAAATACTAGCAGTTCATGTATTTAAAGTTTTTAAATATCTATTAATAAAAATGCTATAAGTAGGTGGCAAAATATACGAGAAAACCTGTATCAATTGGTTAAAAAAAATCTGGATTGACCTACGAAATTCGAAAAACTCTATTTCTCCAACAAATTAAAAAATATGGATCTTTGTTTATGTGTGAAAAATACAATATGAATATTCCAGTATTCCTATTTAATAAATTTATATCATAGATGAGTTTTATACAAAAGTGTTAAATAAAAGCTTATTATTATTATCATATCTATAGACATAATCCACCACAATAGAACATAAAGTCCACTTAATTTTTAATATAACATCATATTTATGAACATACATTAATATTAACACAAACACTTATTGGTAGTAGAGTTCAATATTCATTCCATCGTGGATTTCATCTGTTAAATATGTTAAAGAAAATGGGTCATGAAATAATGTTGGAAGGATCAGCATATCCTATTTTTGAGAAGTATTGTTTAGTTCGATTGAAATTGAGAACTTTTAAAGAACGAAACTACAGAATAAAAATCACAAACACATTTAAACAATGGTGTTAGGTATATCAGAACATACTTGTATGCAGATAAGGTTGTTTTCCATTTATTTTGCCTACTTACTGTTTTCATAAACTTTCTTAGTTTTATAAATCACTTTTCAATATTGTTAACCAGAGAGTACTCGTATGGTGAATTGTGAATTGCTCAAGATTTTGATTTTGTCTTAAAATAATTGCTATTAACTTTTGAGAAATGCTTAGTAGATATGTTCTATATCGTTGTGGAGGATTCATGTTTACCTTACAAATGTTGGCCTTTGTCTCCACCTGTATGTACAATTTTTTGCGGCTCTGGCTCCAGTGTGTAAACAGCACAAGTGTTAGTTTAGTGACCCTAACGAAGCTGAAAAACCTAAAAGAAACAATTATAGTCACCTTGTCAAAGTCAATTCAAAATTTGATAATTTTGCACGAGCTTTTTACTGTTATTTGGATTTACTAACCATTTTCATTTTTAGATTTGTTCGTTCTTGACAATGGGGAGCAGATTTGCAAAACGTCGACCATTTTCCAGTTTCTTTTAGCTTTTTCAGCTTCGTTAGGGTCACTAAACTAGCACTTGTGCTGTTTACACCCTGAAGACAGAGCCGAAGAGGCTCTACTTTCCCAAAAAATGTACATACAGGTAGAGACAAAGGCAAACATTAGTAAGGTAAAAATGCATAGTAGTTTTAAAAAAAGGATACAATCTCCAAGTTGTATATGATCCTTGAAAGTGGTGTACCACTTTTTTAATACAATTTTATCCCATTTTGTTCCAGTCTGAGCTGCAATTAGTTTTTTGAGATCTCCTACTGTGTCATCAGGATTGCATTTTACTCTTACTTTTTTGCCTAATCTGTCGTTGCACGTTATTTCAATCATGTTTCTCTGGACTAACGTTTACAATATTGTGAAAAGGATGTGATTGTGATGTGATGTGAATACAAATTTACAAATACAAAATGTGATAAATTTGGTAAATATTGGTTGTCAAAAGTCAAAAGCTCACAAGTTAGGTTAAGGCCAAGAATCTTCTTATTTTATGACGGGTGACGGGAGCACAATAACGTCTAGCCGCTGACGGTAACTGACTATCCAAATATTCATCGCAAATTTTACAGCGCGACTGTAAACTGTAATGTAAATGTGCATAATTTTCGAGGCGGCGAAACGAATCCATGTCTCTACGTTCTAGCAAAATTTCTACAACGCCTCGGGGGTGTAGTAGGCAGAGTGCTTGCCTGTCATTCTTGCGCTGCGGGTTCGATTCCCGTCGGTCGCAGCAGATTTTGTTTATTGTTCTTTATTAATTCACCTTTTTTTCTTAATTTTGGGTTAGCCTTGGGTTAGTATTGGTTAGCACTTGGTTAGTTCTTGTTGATTGATCCCCCGTAGCGAGCGGAGAGCCATGCAAAGCCATAATAATACCCATTATTCGTTTCGCCGCATCGAAAATTACGCCTGATCTCTAGACGCTTGTTTGTATATAATTGAAGATAAAACGTAACGGGGGAATTCTAGCTTACATTTATATTGTAGTCGCCGGGATAGCCAGCTACCGGTAGCGGCTAGTCAGTAGCACACACGCACACACACACACACTAAAGGGAGATTTCCCCTATAAATATTTACCTATGAGGGAGATCCTATGGCACTCGATGAGCGGTGTGTGTGCGAAGATGTTGATTGACACGGTTCTTGAATAGTTGTAGGTTATAATTAGGGGTAAACAGATGTCCTGGGAGTATAGCACGTAAATCCCAACCCCGCCCGTCAATAGTGTCAATGTTGATGTTGTTTACATTTTTGGACTTCAGACATTGGTATGAGACTTTTTGAGGAAATCAGGAATGTGAAAGCCAAGGTAATTGGTTCGATCCCGGCTTCGCAAGACACTTTTTATTTATTATATTTGGATTAGTTAGGATTAGTTCGTTTTTTGGTTATTCTTGGGTTAGTTCTTGTTGGTTTCACCCCGCAGCGAGTGAAGGGCATTGCACGAAGAGAAAGAAAATGTAAAAATGCAAATGTAAACATAACGCGAAAACGTCAAACATTGACGGGCGGGGTTGGGTTTTACGCGCTAGTGTCCTGGGAGTGAGTTCCAGAGTAATATAGTGCGCCAGATAAAGGGGTCCTTGTAATGCGACGTTCTAGGTGTTTCCAGTTGTATAACGAAAGGGTGCGCTCTTGCCTTCTGTCGCGACTGTCTGATAGGCATTGCTGGGGGCATGGGGAGTAGTGTCTTCCGATAGCGATCTGCTCTAAACTTTTCTGTTCGGTTCCAGGACGCGACTCGACATTGGTCGAATCGACAGAATTATCCATGTCTTCGCGGTACACTGAATTGCTTCCTACGGTTTGGTAGCTCATTGGTTAAATAGTGTGTTTGTGATGCGAAGGTTACTGGTTCGATCCCCGTCAGTGTCAAGCTATGTTTTTAATTCTTTTTAAGGTTATGTTTGTAAAACGTTTTTTGTTTTGTTTTTGGGCATGGCTTGGGTTAGTTACCATTGGTAAAAAAAAAGGTGGCACTGGTGTGGCACGGAAACTCGCCTAGTGCACAAAAAATATTGCACCAGTTCATTGCCAATGGGGTATAGGAATTGACGATTTGACCTTGAGTTCAAAACTTGGCTTTTCGATTTTCGAGGATCAAATATCGAGTCGAGGCTCAGTGCTGTGGAGACCATAGAAAAAGGTTATTGACCATCTGTTATTTGATCCTTTGTCGGATTTCGTTCTTTTTTCTTTTGACAGCAACATCGGTGCCACACGACTTCCAAGGTCTCGTGCGGAACTGATTGCAAGTATTACGTACACATGTACGTGGCATTTGTTCATCAAAATATTGATTTATAGGAAATGCCGATGAAATGTAAAATCAGTAGACTGTAGATCACTGGGTATGTATAATGGCAAAGTTCGAAAATTTGAAGCGCTTTTCTGATCTTATAAGATAGTAAGGAGGGTAGTATAGCAGCATTTATATTGACTGCAGTCATAGAAAAGATAACAACAGTCGCCCTATGGCAGAAAATGTCTCTGGCCGTGCCGTCACATATCCCAAATCACAGGGCGCCTCGAGCATGAGACGAAATCACACATGCTCGCTCCGCTTGCGATATTTCAGTTTGTAGTGCACTTGTGAATGCATGCGATTTAAAGACCTGCAATTGGCAAGTATATGGCCCTCCGCTCGCGGCCCTCGCTCCAGGGCTACTAACCCAAGAAAAACCCCAAAAATCAAGAAAAAAATTTCACCTTAAAAAAAAAACAAAACCGACGAGATTTGAACCCGGGTCGCCGAAGTGAAGACTAACCATGCAGACCCCTAGACCATGTGCTGACTTGCAAACATCTGGTTGCATCGCGAATACATGCGTTATCTCACGTAGCTAGCCAATCACGCGCCTCTCACTCACAACTGCACTATGAACTGAAATCTCGCGCTCCGCTTGCTTGGTCAAGTTTATTTAGATCTAAGAATTATATGTATCCTCACATTATCCACTTTTGACAAATATATTTCTCACGGTTTAGCTCAGATGGCAGAGCGTTTTCTTAGCATGTAAAAGGTCTCAGGTTCGGTGCCCAACCCCTCCAAGAAGCTCTTTTGAAGTGAATACTTCTTTAGCTGCATGAAAGTAATTTTCCAAGGCCGCGTCACGACACGCTTTGAAATTTTTGTCTTGCAAGAGATAAAGTAGTACACTAAAGTATCTCTTTCCCTCTCTTTCTCCTCTTTCTTCCTTTCTTATGGAATCGGTAAAGAGGTATTCACTTCTATCGCGTGTACTGTGATACACCTAACTTTTTTCTCTTTTTGGAGATACCTTGGGTTAGTTTTCTTTGGTTGCGCCTTCATCAGGCGGGAGATCGTGTCCCTGAAAGGAAATTTGCCGAAGCCAACTTTGTTGAAAACGGGAAATTGGCGAAGAGTTCCGGCAGTTGACGCCCTTACATTTTACGAAGAGTTGAGATGATTTTAAAAAAGCGAGGTTAAGTGACTTCAAATCTTCAAAAATATTAAAAATAATAAAGTCCTCAAAATTCAAAACATTTCTAGAGTGGTACCGGTACTCAATTAAAAATTTTAGAGTTGAAAGCTTAAAATGAATAAACCTGAATTAGAAGGAACAGCTCACCTATTGGATGAATTAGACAGTAAGAGATTCTCTATTTATTCGTATTTTAATAAATATAATTTAATAAATAAAATAGGGATACAGGTAATATGACTGTTTCTAGAAAAGCTTATGGTCTTGCTACGAGACGGTAGAACGCTTATTGGATATCTGCGAAGTGTAGATCAGTTTGCCAATTTAGTTTTGCATAGAACTATCGAGAGGATTCACGTAGGCAAAGAATATGGAGATATACCAAGAGGAGTGTTTATTGTAAGAGGAGAAAATGTAGTCCTGCTAGGAGAAATTGTAAGTACTCAGTAGCAACTGTTGGAGCAAATATATTTGGGTGCCTTCCCAAATTAATTGGGCTATTATTTCAATATTAGGCAAAACATCATTTTGTCATCGCCATTGCCTAATGTGTCATGTGCTCAGTCATGTGTAAATATTTTTAGGATCCAGAAAAAGAAGATAAATTGCCTCTAAGAGAAGTGTCAGTAGATGACATTTTGGATGCACAAAGAAAAGAACAAGAATCAAAAATTGAGAAACACAGGCTTGTTTCAAAAGCTTTAAAGGAGCGAGGATTACAAATTACCGCAGATTTAGTTCATGATGATTTGTA
>JAEQML010074335.1:0-14435 GCA_016904865.1 Pissodes strobi | reverse complement strand
CAGCATGGCTACACAGCTGGAAAATCAACTGAAACTGCAATACACATGTTTTCAAGGGCAATACTCAGACACCTAGAAAATAATGAAATGGCACTCAGGATATGTTTGGATCTGTCTAAGGCATATGATTGCATCGATAGACAGTTGTTGCTTAAAAAGTTAGAGCTTTATGGCATTAGGGGACATGCCCTAGACCTTTTTAAATCCTACTTACTAAACCGCAAACAGATAGTAAAAATATCAAGTAATGAAATAACTTGTCTGTCAGACACTAAAACCTGTGACTTGGGAATTGCTCAGAGTAGTATTATGGGTCCTATTTTGTTCATTATTTATATAAATGACATATATCTAATTGGGGAAGGGAATGTATTACATGTTATGCTGATGGCACAAATCTGATTGTTGGAGGAAAAAATATTGACAATATTAAAGAATTCAATTCAATTCAAAAAGTGCTTTATTAGTCTAAAATCATAAATTTTGTTGACAAAGCGTAGGTAAATAAAAGCAGATAACATCAACATTCATGGTGCGGCCCCACTTCCAACCATGGCATGGCGGCGATCCAGAGACATAAGTATTCCGGCAATTCCAGGAACACAAACATCCCGTCACCCCAGAATACCCGGCAAGTCGCCGAACCGCACCACAAGTTAACTAAACTTAACTTAACTTAACCTAACTTAAACCACGCTAAACACCCAGAACAATCAAATACAAACAAAGAGACAAGCAATGAAATACAACATGACGTGGTACAATCATTATAATAGATCACCAAGTTCAAAGCTCGGCATAAAAGTTAAGCCAGTAAAAGTAAAGGTCAATAAAATAAAATGGTCAATAAAATAAAATGGTCAATAAAACAAAACAATCAATAAAACAAAAAAGTAAAAAAAAAACAAAAATTAAACCTAAAAAATAAGTAACTCACAAACTTGTCAAGCTCAGACTCATTATAATAATCCGTGTCAGAATTTTCTATCCATTATACATTATACAAATGGCAATACACATCTACATGTCAAAGCGTGTCCTGGTAGAATTCAGTCAAAGTGTAATATGCCCTACTCAAAAGTAATTTTTTTAGCAAGCAACGAAAGGTCTCAACGGAATGCACTGTCTTTAAATTGGTTGGTAAATGATTAAAAATTTTTCGACCCTCATAAATTAATGATTTCTTTACTAAAGTAGATTTGGGAATTGGTAAAGGTAAAAGGTGAGCCTGACGCGTCTCTATTTGAGGAGCAGGTCCCTGGAGTGCATTGTGGTTTTTAAAGATAAGGGTTGTCGTCTCTAATATGAAAAGGGAAGTCAGAGTTAAAATCCGTTGAGTCACAAAATGTGGTCTACAAGAATCCCTATGAGTAATGTTAGCAATAAGGCGAACAGCTTTTTTTTGGAGAACAAAAAGCACATTAAGTAGGCCTTGATTTGCAACACCCCAGAATGGTATACCATACCTAAGGTGAGACTCAAACAAAGAGAAGTAAACTGTCCGTGCTAGTTGTGGACCTAATTCTTCCCTCACCACTCGCACAGCAAAACATCCTGATGACAGTCTTCTTCCTAGCATCAACACATGATCTTCAAAACGTAATTCCCGGTCGATTAGAATACCTAGAAACTTGGATACTATAGTTTCTGGCAATGGATCGCCATCCAAGAGTAGCCCAGTAACATCACATTTAAACCCAACTATGTGGGTTTTACTGAGGTTTAAACAGAGACGGTTACAGGCAAACCAGTCCTTAATGATCTTGAGATCACTTGCTATAGTTTGATGTAGCTCCCCAATTTCTCTATTTTTCCACAGGATCGATGTGTCGTCGGCAAAGAGAGTGAATTCTCCAGAAACATTAAGTTCAACGATGTCATTAATATAAAGTAGAAATAAAATTGGCCCCAGAACGGAACCCTGAGGAACTCCACAATTGATGTCCAGAACAGAGGACTTTTTACCAGAGTGCGCAACAGATTGGCATCGACCCTCAAGGTAAGACCTAAACCAGGTGTGTGCAACTCCCCGAAACCCATACCTCTCAAGCTTCAACAGCAGAATTCTGTGATCCACACAGTCAAAAGCCTTGGACAGATCACAGAAAACCGCTGCCGAGACACTACCCTGATTCACACCAAAATAAACACCCTCAAGAAAACTGTAAATTGCATCCTGGGTGCTCCTAGATGTCTGAAATCCAAATTGCCTGACCGTTAATATCTTTAATGATTGAAGATAATTACAAATCCTTTTCTTCACGAGTTTTTCTATGACTTTGGATAGGGTAGGAAGTAAGGAAATTGGGCGATAATTGGAAGGATCATCAGTTTCACCACCCTTGAACAAGGGAACCACCAAAGAAGACTTTAAACAAGCAGGAAATGCACCCTCAACCCAAGAATTATTGACAGCAACGGACAGCGCTTCCAGAGCCGCATCAGGTAGCCGCAAAAGCACTTTCGGGGAGATTTTATCTTCACCACTAGACTTTTTGTCCCTTATTTCAGATATAGTTGTCCTAATTTCATGCATGTTTGTATCATAAAAAGCAAATGTACCAGTGGTGTTATCAACATTCTTAAGAAAAGACAAAGGGTCTGAAGGGGATGCCAGGTTTTGGGTTAAATTATTCGCTACATTGCAATAAAATGTATTCAAGTGGTCTGGATCAATATTTGGACTGTTTTTGACTGAGTTCTTGCGAAAATCATTAACCATGGACCAGCTTTCTTTTTGCCTATTCTTAGCCTCAAAAAGCCTCTTATTATAGTACACCCTTTTTGCAGATTTAATGAGCTTCCTATAGACACTACGATAAGCATTACAATAGTCAAGAAAACTTTGATCATTACTGAATTTTTTTAAGTAGTTTAAGGAGCGTAAATTATTCCCTGATGTTCTTAAACCTTTAGTAAGCCAAAGCTTAGGCTTCTTGTTTTTCTTCTTAACTAGTTGTATGGGAAATGCCAAATTAAATACATCGCATAACATATTGTAAAAATTAGCAATAGGATCAAAACTGAAATTCACATTTTGCCAATCTACTCCATCACACAAGGAACAGAACCTATTAAAATTACGAGAACTGAACACTCTACCAGGACTACGTCTGGATTGCTGCCTTGCAATTCTTGGGAGTTTTACAGTGCAACTGACCGCCTCATGATCAGAGATGCCCGCATTCAAAATTGAGCAGGATACTTCCTCATAATTTGAACAACAATAGTCAATCAAAGTTGAACAACCATCTGTGATCCGAGTCGGCCCATTAACATGCATATTCAGTCCATATGTCACAAGCATATTTGCAAGCAGGTTAGTAGTTACAGAACCTCTGTCATTAAAATTAATATTAAAGTCACCGGCCAAGATAATTTTTGAAGAAGACGGAATAGTGGATAGAATCAAATCCAGGCGTTCAAAAAACTCTTTTATTACTCCTGAAGGAGAACGATACAAACAAATAATATATAATCTAAGCCGCTTGCAAAAGCATACCGTGAATTCAAATGTCTTCTCTTCTATTAGATGATTATACTTATCAATTCCCACAAAAGAGCCGCTAAGGTGCGAAGATTTTCTTAAGAGTATAAGTGTCCCACCATGCAAAAAATTTTCTCTACACACTATACTCACTAACTCATACTCTGGTATACAAAAACATTCACCTGGCTTTAACCAGTGCTCATTAATCAATATTATGTCAGGAAAACCAATGCTATCCAAAAACACATAAAAAGTATCACATTTATTTCGTAAGGATTGTATATTTAGTAAAATAAGTGAAATTATTGAAGAATCTTCGATTGTTAAGTTTAGTTTACTAGAAGCCCCCTGAGGAGGAGGCCTGGCTATAAAAAATTCGTATTAGTACTTTTATTTATAAGATCATCATCAACTACCTTGCTACTTTCCTCTTTACTATCATTTTCCTTTTGTGACATATTTGAATCTGTAGACTGATTATTAGATGTGTTAATATGGTGAGTTATTTCAGGAACTG
This sequence comes from Pissodes strobi, assembly GCA_016904865.1. Classification (NCBI taxonomy): domain Eukaryota; kingdom Metazoa; phylum Arthropoda; class Insecta; order Coleoptera; family Curculionidae; genus Pissodes; species Pissodes strobi. Next base: position 10,428 of record JAEQML010074335.1, on the reverse strand, counting down.
AAGTTGTTTTAATAAATGTTAGGTTTTTCTGCTTAAAAATATTATTTGATGCCACTAAATTTAGGATAATGTTGCTAAGTCTTCTGAGATTAATTCTAGTTTTTGGAAACATATTACAATCAACAAAATGGACAACATTTTCAGACTTAGAATTAAAACTATCTATCATATACTTAAGCCTAGAGTTATATTTAAATATTGCTAAATCAGTCTTATAACTAAATGTATTGTAAGGCTCTAGATAAGGAACCGAAACTACTATAAAATTGGTATGAGAACAGTTCTCAATTTTTTTTAAAATGACCTGAATATTAGGAACCTTTTTATGAAAAAAATCATTGGAACCCGCCATCAGTAGAACATAATCATTAATACTAAATGTTTTAGTTAAGTTTTCAATATTTCCAAGGACATCATTAAAGCATGCACCCGGTTTAATAATGTGTTCAAGGATTAAACTTTTGTCATTGCTTAAGGGATGAAAGAGAGATCTTCCCTGGTTGTCAGATAAGAAGAGCAAATGATTGTTTTCAACTTTGCATGGTAATAAACTACAATTTAAGCTATCCTCAGTCATACTGTCAGCAGTAACCCGAGGGCCATTGTCAAGGTGATCGCTGACATGTGATTTATCAGTTCTATGGGAAGAGGCCAGCAGCAATTCCTCCCCTAGAGAGAGACTTGGTGACAAGGGTGTAGCAGAATTTGGTAAATTCTCGGGTTCAACAGGAGTGGCTTCAGTGGATGTCAGGTTTGGCTGGAGTGAAAGTCCGGAAAGCTCTTTTTTTAGCTCAGTGATCTCAGTAGAATAACACCAGTTATTTATTTCAAGAACTCGGATAGTAGAGATCATATTTTTATTTAAAGCATTGAGATCCTCAATCTCTTTCTTATACTCAGAGATAGTGCTAGATTTGTTGTCAAGTTCTCTTTTCAGAAGTTTCATTTGATTCTCCAACTGGTCCATGTTAAGTTTAAATGAAACAATTTGAGATGCTTTCTCTTCTAGGGAGTCCACTAGTTTCTTCTCTGCTGCCAAGGCATCACCCTCAAACTCTTGAGTTCTTCGACGTTGTTTTTTATTTATTGATTTCAAACTTTGTATTTTTAATTCTAGTTCCCCAATTGATTTTTGCAATTCAGAGATCACACTATCCTTGTCAGTCAAGCGAAGTTCGAACTCTTCAGTGTTTGCCTTTAATTTTGAATCATGGCTAAGTTGCTTTAGTTTCTCCAATTCGTCCAAAGCAATGCTTAATCTGTTGTTAGGGTCATTATCCATGTTGATGCATTTTAGAGAGCATAATATTTTTTGCTCACTAAGTTTAATATGGTGTTTAAAATCTCTATTAAGGCAACTTTGATGCAAAAGATTACAGCAGCCTACACATATATAATAACTATACTGTTTTGTGGTGCAGCATCTAAAGTTATGTTTAACACTATCCATTATAAATGATTTTTAAAAATCAAACAATTTTTAAAAATCAAACAAGAGCATATATAAAAATTCTGGTCAAATTGAGTCACCTTCCCCAGCTTTACACTTCTTGCAGTTTGTTTCCATATCTCATTCCAAAATTATCCCAGTACCAATGCCAGCACTATACAAACGGACGAGTTTGTTTACTGTGACTTTTGTTTATTGATTTTGTTTAGTTTTAATTAGCTTTGTCAATAAGAAATTGATTCTTCCGACAATAAAGCATTTTTTGATTTGATTTGATTTGATTTTTTAGCATCTAGCATTTTTGACTGTGATATACATGCCTATAACTGTATGGTAATATCACCCACCAACAGAATTCCATCAAACAGGGCCTTGTCCATGGAATATTCTTGGAAAAACGAACTGGTTAAAATGAAGGGTTTCGTATTCGTACACGTGAGTGGGCCCAAATAGGACCCTCCACTGCGACCCTTGGTCTATTGTGGCTCACATCTGTGGTTTCAAATTCAAAATCAAATGGTTTATATTAATGAAAAATTGCATAGTCATAAACATAATACAATTGAACATATAGGGTCAAGATGAAAACTTATTTTAGAGCAAATTTCCTATCTACGTACATCCTAAATCCTAAATTAGCTTATAACAGCTTGTATAATCAGTTTAAAAAAATATTTTTGTCAGTCAAAGAGTTAAGAAAAGATACAATAAAATTGGATAAAATGGTTACATTAGATGGACACTACAACAATTGTTAAAATAACATAGATACAAGGAACAACAAACAACACATCGGAAGCAATGTTTGCAGGAGACTTCAAACCTCATCAGGTCTATGATTCTGAAACTCTTGGATTGTGTAAGGTTCAATTTCTACAAGCAGGTTTTTATTAGGTTTCTTAAAAGCGCCAAGAGTTTCCAGCTGGCTAATATGATTTGGCAATGTGTTAAAAAATTTAATACACGAGTAGGTAGCCTGTAAGCCTATGTTGAGGAGAGTAAAACCCATTGAACCTAGTTGGAATAATTCTTTGTGAATTAAACTCAACAAATCTGTCCCCATTCTTAAACAGAAATAAAAGACACTCACATAAGTTGTTAGAAGTCCCAAGTCTCTAAACCTTCCCCTACACGAGTCTCTCCTCCTTAAGTTGAGCAAGATTCTGACTGCCTTTTTTTGAGATAAGAAAGCTCTATCTGCATTCCTACTTCCTCCCCAGAACATTATGCCATATTTAAGGACTGAGTATATGTTTGCAAAATATACAGTTTTTAGATTGTCCAAGTTTAAGTATTTGGAAAGTATTCTCATTGTTAAGATTCTGTTCAATGTAGAGACCCAGAAACTTGGCTCAGTTGTTAATGTAAAAAATGAAGAGCAATGGGCCCATGACACTGCCTTGGGGTACACCCATCAAGATTTCTTCCTCATTGGAAAAGTACTTAACTCCCTTAGTCTCAATAACCACTTTTTGCTTTCTATGTAGGAGGTACAAGTTTATCCACTGCAGGGCTGGTTCACACACTCCATAGCGCTCCAATTTTTCGAGCAAAATGCAGAAGTCGATACTGTCGAATGCCTTTGACAAATCCAGGAATGCACCCAGAGATAGGTTTAAATTCTCAAAGCCTCAACAAAACCATAAGTTGCAGTCTCCACTGACCTTCCTTTCCACTATGCCAGATGCTCGATCCTTTTCATGAAATTGAACAGCTTTCTAGGGTGGATAGTTTTCAAATCTGCAAGTGTGATTTGAGAATTTCCAAAGACTGGTTGTCTGGTTTTTTCCATTGCGGGACAGTGGCATACAACATGCTCCATTGTTTCTTCGTTTCTTCGTCCTCCAAGCACAAGCGGTATTACGTTTCTATGGAGAGCCCTATCTTGATCATGTGGCTTCTTAGCCGACAATGGCCAGTGTACATGCCAACTACAGCCTGTACCTGCTGTCGCCCAACTTGAAGAAGTTGTCCAGTTCTCACTTTTTGTGGCAGATTCACCGCCATCTTTGAATGAGTTAGGCCTAGTAACTCTCTCCATTTATCTACAAATTGCTTTTGTGTCCACCTGGAGTGGGCTTCTTTAGCTGTTATAAGCTATTCCCAGTACTGGTTCTGGTCCGTTGCGGCCACCTGCCTCGCAAGAGCATCAGCTTTTTCGTTGCCTTCATATCCTGTATGTCCAGGTATGCAGATCACTGTAAGTTTATTTTCTCTACCTAGTTTGGTGAGTAGTTCCTGGCAGTTCCATACTGTCTTGGATGAACAACGGCTAGATTCAAGAGCTTTTAAAGCTGCTTGACTGTGAGAAAATTTTGATCGACTTGCCTTCCAGTTTCTATCAATGAGCCACTGTGCAGTCATATCAATGGCCTTGACTTTATCCTGAAAAATGGTTGCATCTTTGCCTAGGGAACACTTAAGAAGCTCAACCTTACCATTTTTATTCCATGCAGCGACTCCTGTACCATCATTGGTCTTGGAGCCATCAGTGTACCAACTATTCTTTATTATTCTCAGATGTTCCGAGTCTTTTGCCCATTCGTTCTTCTCTGGTAGGAGGACGTCATAGGCATGGTAATAGGTGGGTTTGGTAGGCATAACATCCGACGATAGACCCAACACACTGTCCTGCTCATTGGCATTTTTCAGCCTGTTGGGCACCATGATGATCGTCTGCGGATTGTTGATCACCGCCTGTGTCAATCTATACGTCGCCCATCTGGCCTCCTTCTCCAGTACTATTTGGAGAGGTGGCAGATTTAGAAGATACTCAAGCGCTGCCGTGGGTGTAGTGCCGAAGGCGGCACTAATTGCCAGACACGCTTGTCTTTGTAAGGTAGGTAATTTGATTGTCACAGAGCTCTGTAAGCTCTTAGAGTACCAAGCCACAGCTCCATATGTTATATGTTGGTCTTATGACCGCAATATAGAGCCAGTGCATTTGTTTGGGATGTATGCCCCATGTTTTGCCACAAATGCATCTGCAGGTCCATAGTGACAGTTTCGCTTTTGTGGCAATTTTATCCAGATGCGCATTCCAGTTAAGTGTTTTATCTGATAATTCCCAGATACTTCACTGTATTCGCAAATGGGAGGATAATTTCTCCTTTGAGTGGAGGTCTTCCAGCCTTTTGTTGCTTCTGAACAGTACTATAACTGTTTTGTGTGGTTTCACAGATAGTTGTTCCCTTTCACACCAGTCAAAGACCACAGTTAGCACCTCTTGAAGATCCTCTGAGATAGTTCTTTCCGAGTTGCTTCTAATCACTATTACTAGATCATCCGCGTATGCCTGCACCTCCTCACCCCACAGCAAGAGGACCGCCAACAGACCAATCATCGGGAGAAGCCACAGAAGGAGTTTGGTAATGCATTACTGAATGCTTCTTCAATGTCCAAGAACACACCGACCGCGATAGTCTTACTACCTAACGCTTGTGTTATGTTCCCGACGAGATTGTTTAGTGCTAGTTCTGTGGATTTGCCGGTCTGATAGGTACGCATATTGGTGAGCATTTAGTGGATATTCACCAAGTGCACGTCGAGTATCTTTTCCATGCATTTCAACAGAAAGGAGGTCAGACTTATTGGTCTCCATCAGTTAGGTGTTGATTCCCTATGAAGGGTTACTCGCTACTATATTCATCGAGGTTAGAATTGAGTTGTGTATTGATTGTTTATCATTAACTGAGTGGATTTTTCATATTTTATTGGACATTCAAGACCTGCACTAATCTTGTACAGTGTAATTTTCCTTCATGGTTTAGAACCAGCCGAACAAGCCGAACAAGCTTGGTTTAACTATTTTGGGCCATATTTCTGGCTAATATTTAATTCTTATTTATATAAATTATCATAAATTTAAGCAGTGGTAAAGTGCAAAGTAAACAAAGTTCAACATGAAACAGAAAAATGACAAAAAAAGCTGCTTTTGACACAAATAGGCAGTCTCAAAATTCGATGTCAGTTAATAACTGGTGTCCGAACCTTAAAACAAGTCGAAGTATATTCTCAACATACTGGAGGGTCTACAAATAGTATCTCTGTCCACAAGGGTGTAACCAATCTGAAAGGGTCACTCCAGCTATTGCTAAGCCCAGACAGGGGTCTTTCCTGGTTGAATTGCACCCCGCAATGGCCAACAGAGAGTCGTACTACTACTATAACCGTCTGTAATCTAGGTCTTGCCCTGTGTTACTGAATAGTGATTAACAATTTATTAGTTTTGATAGTTCATCGTTACCATCACATGCCAAAAAACTCTTTAAATAAATAGTAGCTATGAACTGTCAAAATTGATATATTTGCAAGCTTTGATATTGACGGAATAGGGAATATCACTGTGATATTTCATTTTGATTGATTATAAACTTGTGTTGTACTGAAAAATCTGTATCCTTAATGACTCACATTAAAGTAGAGTAAATAAATCAAGTGAAGTATTAAAAGCAGAAAAAAAATAATTACAATTAAATCCTTTTGCCCTTGAAAAAAAATGTCGCCACTGATTTAATTATCAGTTTTCTCATATTAATTAATTACTGTTACTGTTAGGTTAATTATGATTAAATGGGTGAATCTACCTACATTGCTACAATAGAGCTACGTTAATAGAGCTTTGTTCTAACGAGAATTATTAGATACGCTTGGTTTGGTTACATCGAATGACATCATATCAATATTAATTATTTGAAGATAACTTACATAGCTTTATAAATCGTTCATAAATGTCTTTTCCGTAGTACTTCCAAGAGGCAAACAGCAGCAACAGATTGAAGCACAAAATACCTGTAAACACTTTGAGCAGCTTCAACTGAAAATCGTCGAAGTCCAGTGCACCTGCTGTCAACTGATCAGGTTCACGCAATATTTTGACTGTGTCCGATAAATATACTTGTAATGTGTTCAGATATATGAGTACCCCATTAAAAATGGATGAATTCGTAAAATAATCGAATAATGAGGGCATTGGAGGGCATTACTCACAAAGAACTTTGGATAACATTTGACTCTTGACGTAAACAACATATGATTTTGAAAGGTGTCAAATTTTTGACACATTGGCGGTAAACGTCAGCTGGAATACATTTTCTGTCGACATTAAGTCTAGTTTGGCATCTCACTTACAGATGGCGCGGGTTATGATATTAAAAACGCCGAAATCGTAATACATGAGAAATTCTAATTGCGCTCGTTTACATGGCAACCTTTTGATTCGATCGTACTACGTTTCTATCGCAATAGATTTGCAAATTGGTAATTTTTAATATCTATTAACTCACCATGACATCTGTCTGAGACGCTCTTATAAGCCTCTGTATTTGAAATAAGGCAACTTTCGCATGTGCCAATAATATCAAAAAGCCATGGTTAACTGGGTAATAAAAAAATAAAACTCTGTTTATTTACTAATGAGTATATCAGTTTTATATTAAGTACACCATAAAAAATCTTACATTTATTTTGCAATTTACAAATATAAATATGTATATATAAAACTACAATAAAAATAATAAATTATCAATATCCGGAACATTTAATGTCTTTTATTTGTATGAATATAAAAGGCAATTTAATTGAATTTGTGTTGCCAGAAATTATAATAAATAGCGATGTTGCAGCTAATAACCTACTTACTGAGTTTATGCCCATTTTAAGCAAAATCTAATGTACAAATTTTAAGCCAATCTTCTTTTCCTTCTTAACTCTCTATATATTTGACAACGTGGCATTTTTGCAACAGACAAATTTTGTCCCTTCTACATCTAACATTTGAAATATATGTATGAGTTTCTTAGTCGAAATTAATACTGTGTGCGTAAAAATAACAAAGTAAATGTTAACTTTTGAATTCCAAAGTTTAACGGTATTGTTATTGTTGTGCTTAGAACATAAAAAAGTATGTCAGTCATATGAAACAATATTAAAACAATGATCAAGACTAATGTTTCAAAGTCAGAGATCAATGCTCTAAGTTGCTCGTTGCTCTACTAAGGCAGATCATCCAACACTTGATTTGAGTGAGAAGTCATGCTCAGAATTCAAGGATGATGTCAACTATAAAAGAAAGCCTATTCAATCGCACGATCTTAATCATTTCGTAGAGGCTTTGGTATAAAGACTGCACCCAAGAATATTACATTAACTTTTTAACCAACAGAATCAATAAGTAATAATTTAAATCATCTTATTTTTGGGTGTCACCGACACCGGATTACTCATTCTCATTTGCAGGTATGCACATCTAAAGTCTTCACGCAAGTCTTACACTGCACTTCGCAACACCACTTGAATTTACATTGACACCTCTCTTTAGAAACTGTCTTGAAAGTGTTGTAACCACGCCCACAACACAATATGTTGCACCCGTCAATATCTGCACTAGTTCGATTACACGGTCGTCCTTGGGTACCCAAGGAGCCTGTGACGTTATTCTTGACGCAGTAGTCTGGAGAGTCCTCCAAATAAACCAGATCGTAGGACGTGGGAATGGTGATATGGGGATTCTTTAGTTGGAGTCGGCCCCGTCGGTTGACTCGGACTTCGGTTGCTCCGTCGTACTTGTCCCGAAGATAGTCCCCTAAAACAAAAAAGAAACGTTAATGGAAACAAGTGGGCAACGAACGAGGGGTTTTATTGGGTTATGAGGTTGGATTACTTCTACTTTATTTCAAATACCGTAGCTCACGTGAGCGTCACATAAAAGTTTTATATATAGTGAATCAGCGAAAGCAGCATGTAGAACACTCATATTAAGCCATTTTTGGTGTAACCCTCGTAAAACCTTTATTGAAGACGCACATCTTCAAATTACGTGGGCCGGCTAATAATATACGGGGGCTCGGACTGAACCTAATAAATCTCTTAATAGGAGGTACGCATTGTGTGTAAACAACTATTACCGCTTGTATGAAATTATAAATGCGAGTCTTTGAACAAATGTTGGCACTTGAGCGGCCATTCATCGTGTTGCGTTCTTTGTAAAGGCGTAGAGGGTGGTCCGCGAGCTTTATTCTGGTTTACATAATGACGGGATGTGTTAGAAAGTCCCCTAATTTGTCTTGTGAAATATACGGGACATTCAATGAAAAACCTGAATGAAAGAGGCCCTGTTTTTTACAGACTTATAAGGACGGGATTCAGAAAGGGCTGTATTTATAGACGAAAAGAGCATTTAGCTGAAACCTTCGTTATTGCTACAGACTTCCAGCCAAATATTTTCATGTTTAGTACGTTTTAACAGAAGGGTTTTCTGAATAAACTCCGTCCCCATCTTGCCCCTAGCTCCCTTCGAAAATAATTATTTAAAATCCATTTTAAGAAAGTAGGTAGATATTTGCGAAAAAAAAAGTTTTAATTAAACGTATACAAAGTTCTCAGATTTCATCTCAAAAACGATTTTTATGATTAATTTGAAAATTGGATGGTTCATCACCTTCTCCAATACGAAATCATCGATGTAATAAAATTTGAGTGCGTTAGAGCTGAATGAATATATTTATTTCAGATCCATGTAGATCGTGATAATCGACTAATGGACTTCAATTAAAAAAATTATATACATAATACAAAAATATAATACCTAAATCTATATATTAATAATAAATCTATATTGCAGTCAATCCTAAATTCTGTGCAACTGATGGCATTATCAACTTTATTTAAAAAATGATTCTAGCTCTACGTTTATATCTGCTACAAATATAATTATATCATGTAGTCAAATCTAAATTCGACGCAAATCGCATTATTTTCAACTTTAGAGCTACTCCTACGTATTTTCCAACAATTCCAAATTATTAATTTTGTAACTACGTTTCATCTGCTACAAATATAATATAGTCAAAACCAGAGATATATTTATTTATCTCTGGTCAAAACTAAATTAATAGAAAACTGCATTTTAAAATTTTATATTTCACGAATCCCGTTACGTATTTTTGAACTACATATTCATATTAATTCTGAAACTACGTGTTTATATGCTACAAATATAATTTTGTAATATAGTCAAACCTAAATTTTGTGAAACTTGCATTACCTAGTTTATAAAAAAAATTATTCTAACACTGTGTTTATATCTGCTACAAATATGATTATATAATTTAGTCAAACGTAAATTCGGCGCAAATCACATTATTTTCAACACTTATATTTCCCAGTAGTTTCAAAAAATTAATTTTGTAGCTACGTTTCAAGCTTCTACAAATGTAATTATATAATGTAGTCAAATCTAAATTGGCAGAAAACAACATTTTCATTTTTTATAATCCACGGATGCTGTTACGAATTTTTGAACTGCTTTATCATATTAGTTCTTAAACTGCGTTTTAATATGCTCCAAATCGAATTTTGTAATGTAGTCAAACCTAAATTTTGTGCAACTATTGTGCAACTAGCATTACTAAGTTTATAAAAAAATTGATTCTAGCCCTCAATTTATATCTGCTACAAATTTAATTATGTAATGTAGTCAAATCTAAATTCGGCGCAAATTGCTTTATTTTCAAGCTACTCCTAGGTATTTTCCAACAGTGTCAAAATATTAATTTTGTAACTACATTTTGAATTTTTATACTTTGCCAATTTTGTAATGTATTTTCGAACTTCTTTATCACTTATATGCTACAAATAATTTTGTAATGCAGTTAAATCTAAATTTTATTCAATTGACATTGCCGTTTTTATTTCAGAATTTTTTCTAACTCTGCGTCTATATCTCCTATAAATATAATTATGTAATGTAGTCAAGTCTAAATTAGTAGCAAACAGCACTTTGGATTTTTATACTTCATATTCTGTTATATTCTGTTATATATTTTGAAGCTGTTGTTAGCAAAAATCGCAAAGTAGAAAATAATGCGATTTGCACCGAAAATAGAATTGACTACCTTATATAATTATATTTGTAGCAGATATTCATACATGTTAGAATCAATCTTTAAATAGTTGGTAATGCCAGTCGTACAAAATTT
>MU195856.1:1699-14440 GCA_016904865.1 Pissodes strobi | reverse complement strand
ATATAATAGTTTTTAATCTACCTCTTAAGTGACTTATACAAATGAAGTGTTAATTGGCATCTGTTTAAACCGAAGCCTCTCACGCTTCTGTAATATTATAATAGATGTATGTAGTTCTTTATTTTAATGTTATCGATGGGTTTTTCCGTTTGTTCCTAAGTAAATATGTAATATATGCTTCTATTGTTTTCGACCCCGTTACGGATATTTTGCATAATATTATACAGTTCCTAATAGGACCGAAATCTGTAAATATATCTTATATGTTTGTAGCGATCATAGTTTCTTAACTGATAATGTATTTATAATTAATGCCATTAATATCCATCCTTCCCCCCTATATTTTCATATATTATGTCTAAATTTGAAAGATGCTGAGAGTGCATCTGTTATGTTGATTGATTTCGTTTATCAACTGTTTTTTTAAAAATGATGATATGTAAAAAATCGGCAACCATGCAGACCATGCTCCTAAAACGCATATCTTGCAAAACTTCTACCATATTTCCTGATACAAAATTAATATACGTTCTCTGTTGCTAAATATTTTAGTCTTTTAAGTCTAGTTTAAGTAACACATGTAAAATAGTTTTAATCTAGCTTTTTAAGTGTTGTGTGCAAATGGAGTGTTAATTGCCATATGTTTAAATTGCAGCCTCTCCCGCTGTAGACGCTGGTAACAAAAATGTTTTGTGTTAAATCACACAAAACATAACTTTTAGTAAACTTCATAAATCCAAATGTTATAAGTAATAACGTTATACTAGGTATATATAACACTGGGAGATATATTTAAAAAAATATTCTAAATGTTCAAAACATTAAATATATGGGGACATATTAATAAAAAAAAACTTAATATTTCTAACTAATATAAGTAAAATCGGCCTTACTGTATTTAACATTAACATAAAAAACTCAAATTTTTTTATATCATATCATATGTGAGTAATTCAGCCATCAAAAAGTGCCAAAAAGGGTCTACTTACTCAAACTCAAAATATATTGCAGCATGAAAAAAAAATACTTATGCTAAAGAAATTTGCTTGGGTTATCGAAGTCAAAAATAGCAAAATTCAAAGCGATGCTGTTATTAATAAACTTTACCAATCATTTGGTTCCACTCATAACTAAATGCAAGGCTCTATCAAAACCTAACTGGTTTCTTTATTTGCTCCATACAAGACTCTGCTTTGCACCGTCTAACGAAGCAGACTGGATTTTGCGGGGTCTCCAGAAAACCGAGCCCGCCCGCGTTTTTCAACCGAATTTCGTGGTTCAAGTAGCCAAATAGAGTTACAGTACATAGTGCGCTTATTTCTCATGCTCTAGCTCGGATTTGTTAGCCAATCCCTGTAATAGAGTAAAGATCTTACAAATTACAAGCTTCCGGGGATGGACCCCGGGTCTAATACCGCAATGTCTGAGACGGGTGGAGACATCTCATTAACGCAATCAGACTCTGACGTGAGTGAGAGAACATCAACAGCTAAGCGTAAATGGCACGAGCTGTTTCATGTCATTAAAACAGCCATGACAAGCTGTGCAGTATGCACTGATGCATACATGGCACTAACCGATAATATTGAACAAAAATCACGCAAAGAACTAGAGGACATAACAAAGGCACCGAGAGATCACTGCAATAAGACCCATCCCTTAAAGCTAAAAACAGCAGGCGACGATTTAAAAGAGGAAAACCTCCTGCTAAAGAAATTAGCTATGCATAGGCACGAATGCGGCATGTGTGAAAAATCGCATAATAAATATCCGATACCGCCACAACCATGTCACCCCTAAAGCGTAGTAGTAGAGCGCGCTATTAAACATCTAACTGACGTACATCCTGCAACAATGAAGAAAAGAGCGGCCAAATCGCGAGTCGATTGTGGCCAACGATACAAGAAACCCGCAACCGCATCTCAAAACACAGCAAAAAACGATACATCGTCGACAGAAGCAGAAAATCGAAATAAACACCAAAAAAACCCTCATCGAAGCGTCGGCAACGACATCGACCCAGCCACATCCGATACCATTCATACGCCGCAAAACAACAAAAAACGCACGCCTTTGTCCTAAAAGGTTTAGACGGCGATATCCTCCCACAGGAAGTAAGGAATGCTCTTATCGAGGAGTATGACCTTAAAATCAAGGAAGTATATGCCATGAAGAAAACGAGAAATCCACTGTACCTGGTAGTGCTAGAATCCAACGTAACTATAAAACATCTCAACCAGAAATGCAGATATCTGATGTCAGTGCGCATATCATGGGAATACCGTCGTAATGAAAAAGGGATAATGCAATGCAACCGTTGTCAGGGGCATGGACATGGACATGCCCTGACATACTGCCGTAGAGAGTGGAGGTGCTCCAAGTGCGCGGGGCCCCACCAAATAATTGAATGCACTTGCGACGATATCAAGTGCGCAAACTGCGGGGAGATCACCGGTCCATTGACCCTCAATGTCCGGTGTATCTCTTCAAAGTAGCACAACTGCAACAACGAACCCAAACGAATCTAGGAAACCAAACCAAGAAAACGAATATGCCAGCGCCGCAGCCTGCCAAACCAGCATGGCAAGAAACAGCCCAGAAAAACCCAACTAGAACTTACAATGGAGACTTTCCCCCGATTAGACGAATTAGTGTCAATAAAGTGCATAATTCAAACGCAAACTTAAATAATGTAAACATGAATGAAAATGTAAGTACAGGCACCCAATCACTAGGCCCATCAGGCGATTTTCTTAAACAATATTGTACATAAAATCAACTGCCTTGTAAATATATCTCAGCATATACAGGCCATGGAAGACTAGGCAAGTCTCCTGGAAGCCTGTGATCGTAGTAACCCGACTATTTTTCAAGTAACCTTAAATTTTTTCTCACAAGAACTTGATAAATATAATTTTTAATTAATTTTATCAAAACTGCAATATCGAGCAGTATGCTCGATGAAATAGCGACCGCCCCGTTCTAGGGGGCGGAGCTATAATCATGTATATATAGTGTACATATAAATGTTGTGCTGTCATTCTTAAGCAGGGTTTTTCGATGTGCTGTGCTGTTTCCCTATCAATCTCTCTCACTATCATACGACTCTAAAATCAGAAAACATAACAAACATCAGTTTGTAATTCTTAAACTCAATACAGTTGAAGGGCCAAGCCCAAGTAACTTGAATACTAAACTGAAATTGAGTGCCTGTGTTTACTTGGTGTATGTTCCGTAGGGAGTTGTGTCGCGGAGCAGGAGCATAGGATAACTAGTTTCTAGACCTAGCTTTAGGAGCTCTGTGAGCAATAAACATCAAAGTATTCATAATATTCAAACACACAATGTAAATTGATCAAATAAATGCTATTACTTACTGACTGCTCCATACAAGACCATGGATTGAGAAGTGTAACTCAACTGATGTTGCTCTTGTAGGACGACAATGTAGGTTAGAAAAAAGTCACAGAATGATTCCAGTAACTTTTTTGAACCATCATTTTTGCATTAAGAATTATCCATTAACCAAGGGTGAAATTTTCTGATATAAAAATCATGTATCGTAGCATGCTGCTGAATATATGAATACCTCGGTATAATGGTATTCTACTTCCTTTAGAGGCATTTTGTAACAATCCATCTGGTCATGAGATTAATTAAGTGAGCTTTAAATTTGATATGTGTTAGTAGCTTTAATTAATCTATGAAAAGGTAGGTGCTTTACAAGGTAGTAAATTATGCATTTTCTGACAATTTTTACCAAAATGCTAATTAATTTTCAACATTGATATAACTTTGGCATTAAGTTATATTGAAATATTTTTCATAGAGCAAAACTAATAATTTAAAATATCCAAATTTCCTTACTAGCTAAACGTACCGGGGGGTACTATTTATCTTCTTTTAATTACTGTAATGATGAATATAAAATATTTTAGTCTATATGAAAAGAAGATTAGCAGCCGAAAATTTTTGTGAGAAACATTGAGTTTTAGGATTTATTCCAAAGCCTTTATTTAATAAGTTATCATATATAGTTAGATATCTCATTTTTCTTATTTTTAAACATTTTAATAAATTTGGAATAATCTCAAAATATTTATTCTAAGTTTTTGTCGAAACAGATTTCTAAGAGTTTTGCTTCAGGAATTGTTATTTTAGTAGTATTTTATTTTTTTCATATGCATAGTGACATAAGTGTAGCATTATAACACAAATTATTAAAGTATACTTAGCTGAACTTTATAATTGAAATATAAACCTATAATATTATCAGCAAACGTAAAATTTCAGCGTAAACTATTTCCAAGGTAGTTAAAAGAAACATCTTTTTCATAATAACAAAAACGCAAAACTTATATTCATTACATCGTCATTTAGTCAAGTAACAAATTACTCGAAATAATATCAATGTAAAATATACCCAAGGAAAACTATTAATATATTTATTGAATCACTTATCAGTAGAAACATCTAAGACAAACTGATTAAGATTTGAATAGTATCAGGGCGACTTATAGAGCTCAAACAGATCCCAGAATTAAAGGTTTATATTATAAGCATATGTAAGAGGCAAATAAAAATAATAAAGAATCCGCCATTTTTCCATCGCGCTTTTAACGCTTTGGACAGTTAATATATAATATAAAGTGCTACTTCTTATATTGGCGTGTTTAAAAATGTTTGCAAATCCTCAAAAGCAAAATATTTCAGATTGCCCACGATTTATCATTAATGGCCCTTAGATTCTAATACAGTTATATGTATATTACGTAATCAATAGAACAACCATTATGCCATCTACCAACAATTTTAGGTTATATTAAGATTCGAGGCCTGGGATGATGTTACGAAAAAAATGCATGGGTATATTCATTTATTAATCTATACTTATTTACACCTTCAACAATTTTATATCTATTATAATTAATAAATTCTAACGGATCAATCCCACTATTACTATCTATAGGAAAAATACAACTAAGTACGAAGTTTAATTTCCTAGACTAGTAGAAATTGTTTGCATGTACCACATTTTACAAATATAGATATAAAAGCTTTTCAAAAATTGCTAATATGAAAGTATGCATCGTATAGAGAGTTTGAAAGTACCTTAGCTGATTATAAGAAGATCACAAATAATGAGTTTCGGTTATTTTAGCGAATATTACCCATGTTGAGACATATCGATAGATGTCATGAACCTGTTTACATCGATGTAGTGAATAGCCCATATAAGGAACTACTAAAAACCACTCTTGACAGAAAAAATCTGGTACTGGTATATTGCAAGCAATACCGAAGAGAAACAGATGAATATCATTATTTAAAATAAACAAAACCATAGGATGAATGAAACGAATACTAGTACACTTTTACCATCCAATTATTTACAGACAGTTCTGTTAAAAGAGCTATATGTTACCCAAATTTTATTCTGTATGGCTGTATATCTTAAGCTACTTCAACAAAATAATTTGAAATAAAGCATAAGGGTCACCAAGGCCTCGACATCATTGAATTCGAGCAAGACTTTTACCAGAAACAGTAGCAAGAAGCAGTACATATGCTTTCGATAAGACGTTGTGACTTTGATTGACATACACCCATTTATTGGCACTTTGCAGAGCAATATTCAAAAGCTGTGTGCACATGTGATCAATATTTTGAAAATTTCAATGTATTGCAGTTTGTAATCGAACTGAAACAATTAGGATTTTTTGTCACAGTAACAGGTGTGGAAATATATAGAAGATCCACTCATATTAAAGGAAATAAAAGTAGCAGAGTAAGAACTGGAAGAACTTAAAGTGGAAGTGTAAGAAATGAAAGACTACATTAACAATGTATAAGATCACACTTTCTTATGTCTGAAGCTTGCTTAGGTTGAAGCAAAGTGGATATGTCGCCGATGATGGAAGATGACGGGCGATAGATAGCGTATGACGTATCACAAATGGTGTATGACGTATTACAAATGGTGATGGACAGGTGAAGGATTACGTATGGCAGGTGACATATGCTTAGATTGAAATAGAAAAATATGTATAGGCGAAGTGATCGAAAAACTTGTGTTACACCACTGAAATCAATAGCTTTCACTACTTTAACATAGGCCAAAATAGAAAAATACATATAGATGAAGTGAGCTAGAAAATTGGGTTATTTGATCTTTGAATTTGCAGCAAAAAATATAATTCGATGCTACTAAACAATGAAATAACTTTCGCAAGTTACCAAACTATTAAGTATTTTGAAAAATTCCTTAACAGAATATTTGCAAGCTCCATAATCTGAATAATTATGTAAAAAATAATTGTAAGTAATCCATTGGCAATGAGCCAAATTGAAAAATGTATAAAATATATTAAAGGGTACTAGGTATAAGAACAAAATAAACTTGCCTCCATCTTTTTTGTTTTCCCCCCTGCATGTGTGCCTTTCGAAGTTTGTTCCAAAGCGAAATAATTCAACTTCCTGAATGTCATACAGTTTTGATAAAATTAAAGAGCAATATCGCCAATTGTGTCTATAAAGGTACCACATTTAGCCCGATTATTTCTTTATAATTTTAGCATATGGCATGGATTGAAAATTACAAAAAACTTTGATCCATCACTGGGATTTAGGAAATATTATTTTATATTAGATATCTCAATTATATTACACTCGTATCTAAGAGCTTTTTCGAATCATATGCTTTCTCTCTTTATTTTTCTATTTTTTTTTAAATCTAACTGCCTAATTTTGACATTTTAGCTCTATACGATTTCTATATTTTATTCTTTCTCATCCATAAAGTACCTACATATAGATACATACTATGGACATTTTATGTACCTAGCTCTATACGATTTCTATATTTTATTCTTTCTCATCCATACAGTACCTTCATATAGAAATATTATTAGCCATTTTTAATATTTCACGCAAGAGTCAAAAATTTCCTAGCGATATAACATAGGTTATTTATTTTTCCTAGTTAAAATATATTTAAAAATATCCAAGCTCTATAAGCATAGGTCTTTATATATCATAAAATTATAGTTCCCCTGTAATATATATTTCAATGGCCTCAGCTACGCTAATAACCTAGTAGCACATTTAATGGCCGAAATTGCCGCTGAACTCAAATTGCATATCTACTATTGAAATATTAACATTTAAAAGTTGACATTTTAAAACTTGCTGCATATCCAAGATTAAGTCGTGCAGGATTTATTGGATGGTGATTCAGATCGCAGTAATAAATTTTGTGCAATAATGACATAATTGATAATCATACACAGAATATATTCTAGACGTAATTTTACATATTGGGCCTCCAATTATTTAGGATGCTCACACTCAATATAGTCAAACAGTGAATGAATGGTATAACATTGTGGATACCAGAAGGAGGGGAGAATTATTTTTAGATTAAACATCGACAGGTATCTACAACGACTACTATAGCTATTCTGTACCACAATACACGCATTCCAGTTCCAGTCCTACCAGGTTGAACGTTGCAGTTGTACCAGGGAGTACTACTAGTTACACTATGAGAGTAATGCTGTAACGGAATATATGCTTATTCCGTTACACTAAAATTTCAATTCAATTGCAAATGATACTCGATATTTATAATTTTAGCCGGCAGTGACATCTATTCACGAATGGGTTTATTTCGTGGCGAATAACGATTTTAGGAGCGCTAGTACGCTATTTTGTACCTACAGTTCGTGAATTTATTTAACTATAGTTTACTATATTTAATATTAAGTATTTTTATTACTTTGCGCTACGTGGTTTATAGTGTTAATCACATGTCATAAATTAGCCAATAAAACATCGGCAAACATAATTGGCTTAATGTTAGGAGTACCATAATTGACATTTTTCCGGACCAACGCATATGGAGACGTGGACTAATAGAACGACCGGCTGCGCCACATGTGGGTAAATCCTCTTTACGTTTTACGAGTATCTATTATATACCAAGATACTAATGACATTTGGCTTCCAGAATCGTTCAGAGATGTGAATAGAAGTCCTTTTCAGCATTTGATAAAATAAATTAAAATAATAATCAACAGCTCTCCTATCAAAAATATAAAAACAATCTCTACGGAGATTGCAAAATTCGGCCTTGGTTTATATTAAAATAATAAGAAGTAATATTAAATTACCTAACTTGGAAAATAAAAATGCAATTCTCTCACTTACATATGGTAAAATTTTACATACATGAACCAATTTAATATTGCAGCGTTCACACCAAAGAATATATTCTTTGGTTCACGCATATCTATCAATATTATCTCACACATGTGACTAGAAGCTCTATTTTGTTACCCTCAAAACATAAGACGATCGTCATCCTGAAATTCACGGAACGAGATAGTTCTAATGAACCCGGAGGTGGAAAAAGTGAAAACAATTATGCCGGTAAGTCAAGCGCCTGTTTTAATTCTTAATACCCTTATTTTTGACAGGTAGGGCATTGAATTATTACTATTCGTAACTAACTACATTATTTGGTTATATGTTTAAAATAGGCAGGTGATGCATTTTTACAAATTGATTGAATGAATCAATTTATAACATGATCAAATAATTTATTTACGCAGCATTTGCCGTCTGTATTGTCAAGGTAGAGTGTAGACCTTAGTCGGAGAGTATAACTTGAAAATAAAGTATTAAATGGAAGCATACTTGAGTTGTTGCAGATATAACATAAGTTCTGCAACGATGAATATGCAAGGTCTTCATACAATTTTATATTATAGCATTTTAGTTTATATCAAACAGTTTCAATATTTATTCTATAAAATAGAACCAGCATTTAATCGGGGTATATATTTTATATCAACCATATTCTGAGAAAACAAGGAGGGAAAATTAACTCAAACAAATATGTGTGTAAAGTGTGGCAAACTTATTTGGAACAGCGACGTCTGAGAAGCAAAGAGAGGAAAAATGACTTGCAGCCAATCGCCTTGATGCACTTTGTCACGAGGACGAGGGGAACTTGACGCACTTGTTGCCGGATGTATCGGGCAAATAGCTATAAATGTCGCAAATTTATTTAAATTGATAATGTGTAAAATAGATTATGAATTAAAGTTGAAGTAATAGTAAAGTGCCAGTTTGGATATTACTTTTTATTTTCAATGAGTTAGTGAGTATATTAAATTATGTGTTTATCTAAATAATAGGTATAAATATTAGTTCTCAAAAAACTACTCGACAACATCGCCAATTTTTTGCCCGCATTCTTTCCGCTGTTCCAGTTATACTTGCCACACTTTATATAGATAATTTAAACACTGGGCACCATCGCTCCTGGGCACGTAGGAAGCGCGTTTTAAATTAACATTTAAAAGTTGACATTTTAAAACTTGCTGTATATCCAAGATTAATTCGTACAGGATTTATTGAATGGTGTTTCAGATCGCAGTAAAAACGTCGACAGGTATCTACAACGACTACTATAGCTATTCTGTATCACAATGCACGCAATCCAGTTCCAGTACTACCAAGTAGAACATTGCAGTTGTACCAGGGAGTACTATCAGTTACACTATGAGAGTAATGCTGTAACGAAATATATGCTTATTCCGCTACACTAAAATTTCAATTCAATTGCAAAATGTTCTCGATATTTAATATTTAAGTCGGCAGTGACATCTATTCACGAATGGGTTTATTTCGTGCGAATAACGATTTTAGGAGCGCTAGTACGCTTTTTGTTCCTACAATTCGTGAACTTATTTGACTATAGATTACTATATTTAATACTGAGTATTTTTATTACTTTGCGCTACGTGGTTTATAGTGTTAATCACATGTTATAAATTAGCCAATTAAACAACGGCAAACATAATTGGGTTAATGTTAGGAGTAACATAATTGACATTTTTCCGGACCAACGCATATGGAGACGTGGACTAATACAGCGACCGGCTGAGCCACATGTGGGTAAATCCTCTTTACGTTTTATGAGTATCTTATATACCAAGATACTATGACATTTTGCTTCCAGAATCCTTCAGAAATGTGAATAAAAGTCCTTTTCAGCATTTGTTAAAATAAATTTACTTATTTAAGTATTTAGCACTCTAAAAGTAAGAATTATGCCAAGCGTTAAATTAATCACCTCTTTTTAAACCACAAACCCTTCTGCCAATTCGAAAGTTTTACCGTCTTCTAGAAAATTTGCTCTTTATTCCCTGCTTAATAATTATTTTAATGTAATTAAACATACATTCCCTAGTTCATCACATGAAAATACAAATAACCAAAATAAAAAAAAACAAAAACATGCAAAGTCAGTGTTATTTCTATATCTTCAGTCTTGAAAATAGTATATTATATACCTAGGTTGAGAAGTAAGCCATAATAATGGCCTTCTCAACCGAGGTATATATAGAATTTTTTTTACTACTAACACTGATATATTACCATATTTGATTCGATTTGATTTTTATATTAGTCATTTTCTACTTATTTTTCAAATAGTTCGAAATATCAAGTAGCCTGGAAGTTCAGTTGTCTAACTGACAGATATCGTAACAAGAAGCGTTTTTTCGCGAGCTAACTACAATTAACCACGGCATACTACAGGATACTACTTTGTTTTCACGAGTATTAATTTAATTGTGGTAAGTAAGGGGAAGTTTCGTGACGTCACTATTACATCATCATTTTTCAACTACGGCTTACTACAACTTACATACGTGACGAGGTGTGGTGCTCGAGGTTTGATGGAGTCATGGCGGATTAATTTTGAAACGTTGAACATGTGAAATATTTGTTTTTCCATTCCGAACAAGTTTGTAAATTATACGTTCATGAAATTCTTCTATAGAAGCCTCATACGCATCGGAATTCCTACACAAATGTGCCCCAAATGGGATTTGGGCAGCATAAAGTATCCTGAACATATTCATCGAAAAAATACCATTAGTTTGCTTATCTCCAGAGGCCACCATTCTGTCATTAAAAATATGAGTAAACGTTCTGCACTGATCAAATTGATCATTTTCAAATAAATATGCAAAATATCTATATTCTTTTCTAGCAATGCAAGATCTAACTACGGTATTTTGGCGAAGACAGAAGCAGACAGTACAATTTGTGGTAGGGTGCCTGCTTGGCACTTACTTCAGTATTACTTGTAGTTAACCGTGGTTACTCGTCAAAAAACGCTAATAATCTCCTGACAGCTCCATACATACAAAGTACCTTCTCTCCATCTAAATTTTGACAAAATCGCATTATTAATAAGAATATTATGGGGAGTCATGAAAAGTGAGTCATACTGTATATAATTTTGTTACTAATAGCACTGATACAATTCTTATCATTATTTGAATTGATTAGATTTTGAAATTAATCATTTCCTACTCATTTTTCAAATAATCCGAAATGACAACTAGTTGTCAAACTAACAAGTTTGACATTTTGACATTTTCCGTTTCCGTTTCATTATTGACCTAGGTTTTTTTAATATTATTATTTACCTAGGGTGAGAAATGTTACTTCTCATTTGAGGAATGGAGTAAATAATGGTGATTTATCATGTTAGTAGTAAAAAATAGTTATTTGTGTATTTAGAGCGCAAAGTAACGGATTGCCGCTTGAGAAAGAATGTTACTAGCGAAGCGCAGTAATCTTTTGAAAACGGCAATCTTACTTTGCGCTCGAAAAACACACAGAACATTTTCTACAGCCGCATTTTTTAAAATAAAATGCACATTTTTCTCTATACTTATTTTGAAATTTGCAAATGACTGTCAGTTTTGACATATTATGTTCGAGCTTCGGGCATATTTAGAACAGGAGTGCTAGCGACAAACTGTAATATGTTAAATGTTATAGTATATGAAGTAATCCATATCTCTCACACGCATATATCATCGTTTGTATGGTAAAATATTCAGATCTTCGTAGAATACAGGACCTAAAAACAACGAGTTGTTGATTGACAAAACGTAAACAAGTGATGAGTTTGAAAACGCATGATATATCTGCACTGAGGAAAATGGCTCATATCAATTTTTGTTTTGGACGGCGTCGATTTACCATTATATAACGTTACATATCGAATATTAAAATATTGTTGTAGTTTAGAATCACGTTAAAATTATGCCAATAAAAATCGTTATATTACACTAAAAGTATAGCGATTATACAATATAAATTGACTGCAAATGAAAAATAATACTACTTTGGTAATACGAGTTGTATATAAAGAAAATGTACAATAAATGTATAATGGCAAATCAAATATTTCATAGCATAATGGTGATCACCTAGCTAACTGCGGGCTATTTACTGTTATACAACTGTTGTATCCCAATAAAGCTACCGATTGTTCGCAATCTTTATGGTGTATAGCTCACCATTTGCTATTTCAATGGCTGCCGCTGCGGATGAATCCACGCCAAAGAGCAAGCAAGAAGACAAAGCAGAGTGACGGCTAACGCAAACAATTTGCCACTTAATTGAAATAGGAAAATACCAATCCCATGTAGGAAATTAAAGATAGGAGAGAATTCACCAAAGAACATGCAGGTATGTATATCTTAGGTTAACAGATATATAATGCGTTTTCAAACTGATCACTTGTTTACGTTTTGTCAATCAAAAAATCGTTGTTTTTAGGTCCTGTATTCTACGAGGATCTAATTATTTTACCATACAAACGATGATATATGCCAGAGAAGTATTATTGTTCATTTGGAGTTAATTTAT
>MU195855.1:759-14442 GCA_016904865.1 Pissodes strobi | reverse complement strand
TATAAGTGATCATAAATTTATTATATCTTATTTCGTTAACAGCAACTCCTTTGCTGCCCTAAATTTCACAGACAAATTTTTCAATAACTGGAAAAATTTCACAGCTACGCCATGTTATATAAGCACTCCTAAGTTTTTTGAGCTTTTTGATATTCTAAATTTTTCTTAAGAATTGAAAAAGGCCGTTTTTTCCCTTTTTTGAAAAATGATTGTTGTCACAACCGGTCAGTGCATGAAATTATTCCAAAAAAATGTGCAATTGTCCATATTTCCAAGCATTATAATTAAAATATCAGTATCTGATGATTTAATTAAGATATTCAGATTGTCTTCATTGATATGTCAAATGTGTTGTATAATTTTTGTGTCTGCCTCTTCGTGATTTATGCAAGACAAGTTATCATTAAAAATCGAAACAACTGAATTATTTTTAACTACATAATTATGACAATGCATTTTGTTGTTTTTTGGCAAATATCAAGTCTGCATATGACACAAATTATATTCACTGCTTCCATAATTAACACTAGTAGTAAAAATTAATAAGTAATAAATTATTTTTTGATAATATTATTATAATTTTTTAATAGCTTTGTGCCACGCCGAGAAATAATGTATAGCCGTTGCCACAGTTTATTCACTGCCAGCTAGTCATCTTGCGGCGGCATCCTTTGATTTGGGATAGTGCCGTGCAAATTTTAGAAGAGGGCCATGACTCAATATTGTTTTAAACGTCTGGGCATCTGATTAATACTTTTGACAGTTCGTTTAACTTAAAATAAACTTTTTTATCGTCTAAAAACGATTTTAAATGGCTAAATTGTATTAAAATCCGAAATTTCGGACTTTTTTAGGGCGATAGCCGTGGCTTCGGAGGAATTTATCGAGGATTTTGAAGCGAAAATTAATTTTAAAATTAACCGTTTATTAAAAATACCGATGCGCACTCGACTGTGGACATTCCAACTTTCCGATTTCGGTAGAGAGGACTAGCTGGTAGTGGATAAGCTGTGCCGATGCTGACTGCGTTTTAAATTACCAGCTGGTCTTACCGGTACCTTCATCTCACTCGCTCATATAGATACGTCTCACCATCTCATGAGCACTCACTTTTTCCTTTAAATTACTGTTGGAATGCCTATACACAATAGATGTATTCTCTCTTTCTGACATTGGAACTCGAACAAGTCTGATACGCTCGCACTCCCATCGAGCGTCATGACTATTATATACTCGTCTGGCAGACACTTGCAACCGTCAAAATAGTTTGGCTGTTTAAATGTACTTTTTAAATTATTGATAGAATATGCCGTTAAAATTTCAGCCTTGTGGGAGCAGGTTATGAATTACTATCCCGATGACAACTTTGCTATCGTCTGGCACTTACTTGCAACCCTCAAAATAGGTTGTCAATTTTTTTTTACACTTAAACTTATGTAAATTACAACGTATTAAAATTGTAGCCTTGTGGGAAAAGGTTAAAAAAAATTTTTTTTTGACATTTTCAAAAATTTAAGGGATGATGACGCAACCGCGAGATGCCTGCCAGACTCGTATTTTCATAATTGACCTATAATAAAACATAACTTAAAAATTTTCTAGCTTTGTGGGAAACGGGTTACTCGGATGGTTCACTAGCTCTTAGACTATATGTTTTTGGGCAGATTAACAATTTACCGAGAGTGGAAACTATTTTTTATACTAATTTTTAAAGGCCCCTCTGACTGGCTCCTTCCCAAAGATTTTTAGCTTTCTATACCATCTTTCAAGGCTTGTTTTTCTCCTCGAAAAATTTGGATTCAGCACCTGCCCAGCTATTAAAATGTTTTTACTAAGAACACTTAAAATTCCTAAGTCGTCGAAAATTTTTAATGTGGCAATTAGCACTTTAATATGTTTTGTAAATTCCAACCTGGGTTTTAGTACTGCCGAGTGTTCAAAATTAGGATTCCGGTCTCAGGTCTCAGGCTCGCTAAGTATTCTTAATAGAAACACCACCTGGCCAAGAGCAAAGTGTTGGGGGACCTGTTTGTGAAGCGTGCAAATAGGGAGTGATATTTCTTGTAGTTAGTTAATCTAATTTCGCGTTATAATGTAGTCGAAAAGAACAAAGTCGGCTGCATTTCGAGTCTTATTTCGGTTCTGGTGAAGTTAAACACAATGTCGTTTATTTGGAATATATTCCAATAGTAAGTTATTTTATTTTAATAAGGCATATGATAGGTGCTATTGTTGTACATTTTCCTGACTTTTCCTTAGGTAAATTAATTTAACTTTAGACGAGGTTCGGGTATCATTTGTAGTAACTTGAATCTCATTTAATTTTAAATAAAAATGAATATTATTATTATTTTAATGTTGTCTATTCGCGATCTAGTGCGAAACTAAATTTATTTTTTTGAATCGATTTATAAGAACTATGAAATAATTTGTTGAAACAAATTAACTAGAATCAGTTATTAACTCCGATTCGTCACAAAACTAACACTTGTGCGGTTTACACCTTGGGGCCAGAGCCGAAGCGGCCTTATTCAAAAAGCCTACAACTGAGGTGGTGGAGGCAATAATTTGTCTGATAAATAGGCCAATATGCTGTTAAAAAATTTCCCATGAGGAATGAAAGAAATTTGCATAAAGCTGATTATTGCAGGAATCTTTTATACTTGTTCTCCTGTTTAACATACTAAAATTCTCCAACTCTCCCTTAGGCGGAATTCTCTTAAAATTGCGGATTTAACCGAAAAATAAGCGACTTTTTAACATTCTGCTTGATATATCGAAAATTTCAAACAGGGCAAACATTGGGAGAAATAAATTCTGCACGCATTTTTTATTTCAACGAAAAAATCGTACGACTGTAATTTAAAATGTTACGACGCCTACAATGCGATATTTTCCTTTTCAGGAAATGTTACGTTCACCGTAATAGATTCACTTTTATCGTTGTTTGATACTCCTTTATTCAAACAACGCTTTTATTAAGCTCAAATAGCTTATGATTGTGTGAAAAGAGTATACCTATTAAGATAGTGGTTTTAAAAGGTCATATTTTTCGCACGAGCGCGCAGGGAGATTCCTAATATAAGGATAATAAGCCCTATTTTTTAGGCTGATTAATTTCTAATTGAATGTCCGTCATAACATCTTGTATCGTCGTACTGTTTGTTACAATAAAAGTTTAACTCTTAATGCACTTTCCTTTTTAATTATTACTTTAATTTACTAAAAATATAAATTGAAAGATAAGCTTAGGGTGTATAGGTTCGGAACAAGGTGGTTAAAATTTATTTCCGAGTGTAGTTGTTGTGAAAAGGTGCAAAATAAAAGATTAGAAATTTCAAAATACAATTATTCTATTTAGATTTCCTTCTAACAAAAATGTTCTTGTTGATATCTGCCCTTTAATCACCTTATAATTCCTCCGAGCTTCCTGAAGAGTGTTACTGAAAGTTTCTGTAGTGCCTAGAATCTGTCCTGGTAAGGCGTGTGCGTGTGGACTCAGCAGCATGAAAAAAAAACCAGTACAAAGCAGTTAAAGAATTCACCAAGAATGTTGTTATAAGTGTTTCAATTTGGCGGAGAACGTTACTTGTCTTAGCTTAGGTTTTTAATATAGAAATTGACAAGAGATAACTAGAAATAATTCTTATCAATTAAAAATGCTGAAAAATGCCAAAAGACGCTGAAGGGAAGTTATGATATTTAATTAAATATGTCTCCGTCAATTTGCACAGAATTGTGTGTAAACAATTATGTTTTCAATAAGAGAGTGAACAGATTAAAAATAATAAATAAAATAAATAGCTATCTAAGCTGAGATATAATATTGTCATGAACGCTACTTCAATTATGCAAAAAAAAAAACAAAAATGTAATCAATAAATTTACACAGGTAATCATAATTCAATTATTGCCTGAAAGCTACTTTCTAACTCAAAAATCAGCCTAATTCAAAAGCAAAGATAACGACAAATTTAAATAAAAATAAAGAAACAAAGCTATTATGATCAGGTATCCATCACGGTCAAGAAGGGCTTGAGAAAGTGCTTTTTAAATATCTGAAGGGGTAATAAAGTACTTATATAGGTCGAGCAATTAAGCTTAACTCTAATCCCACATAACACCCGATAGCGATACTAGAGATAATTGGACTGAGTCTCCCACAGTAAAGACGGTTTTGGTTATTAACTTCTAAAAATTGCTACCCAATGCCAATATGATCGATTCTATCAGGATTGCCTAACTAAAACTGAAATTTAATAACTCTTTTGTAGGATGAAGTCCTTTCTTCTCTTTTCAAAAAGCTTTAAGCTCCAAAAAACAATATTCGATATGCCCTACAGGCAAAAACATATCCCACAGCTAAAGACAACGTGTTATTTGAAACGATAGTAGGTAGGCACTACAACAGACAACGCTTGCCGTAAATAGCGATTTAATTCAAACGATTTGCGAAATAAAATAAGATATCTATAATCAGATCATTCTGATATCAGATATTCACGTGTAAATGGCCTATGCTAATTCACGAATTATCACCGGTAATGTTACACGCAAACTGAAAGCTTAGCAGTTTTATTCTCCCTACATACTTTTAAATATGAGAAAACTTGAAATAAAATCAAATAACACGAGAAATAAAGAAAATTAAGAGCCTACCTAGTACCTTATCAGCTACTTGAAAAAAAAACGCACAGACGCGACGGCGACGCGCAGTCATCACAAATATTTTACTTTTCTACCGTACGAAGCGACCGATATTATTTAACATATTTATTTTGCTGTATTTATGTAAATTCAAACATAATATTAATTTTCATTTTACAATAACTAAATAATTATCGACTGACATATTTAAAAGACAAAAAATAGTTTTAAACGAACTTGATGGGCAACTCAAGCACCGAACATTAACAAGAGACTAGAAGGTCCACTCTCAGTCGACAATTTTGATATAACGCTTGCAAAAACGAGACGCCAGACTTTAGACCAGACGCAGACGGGGTGAAACGTGGCACAAGGCCTGAGCCTTGTGCCACGTTTTCTTTCTTCTTCTTCTTCTTCTTCTTTATTTATTAATGTTTTCATACTGTTAAATGCAGTTTAATGCGGAATTTTGCACACTGTTGTTACCGGGAGGTATCTGAGTGGCTTCCACGACCCGGTGGTTCAGACAGTAATTTAAAATAGGTTGAAGATGAAAAGTTATATTTTAAACCAAAAATAAATACAAGCGAACTCGGAACAACCTGATGTTACGGAATTGTTAAAATTACCGTAACACACTCCCCTTGGTAGGGTACAAAAATTGTATTCATAAATTTTTTCTTATGCAAAACCATGTGATTCTGACGGATAGCTTAATCAGGACATACAAAGAAAAAATATCGCGAAAGGAAGAAAAAGAGAAGATTTTTGGACGCCAGCATACATCTTGTAATTTATAATGCATACAATTGAAAAAAGATACTATCCGGGGTTACTACACGCAGAAAAGAAAATAAAACAAGCAGCAAAATCCGCTAGACTAGCGTACTGGTCGACGATACACTCGATACAGTTCACAAGTGTTTAAACCTCGCGACATGCAGGTTGATTACGACCAATTGCGTAACAACGCCAACGTTATTATTGTTGTAAAATGTTTTGAATGGTGGGCAATGGAATATACTCGCGGAAACATATTATGCAAGCTGCTATATATCCACTATAATACGGCTTTTAACTCAAATTTTTTATCATTGAACTAATATTTCACTTCACGCATGGCCCTCCGCTCGCTACGGGGGCTCAACAAACAGGAACTAACCAAAACTAACCCAAGGCATGCCCAAAATCAGGAAAAAAAATGCAGTACGACAGTCTAACCCTACATGTTTTCCTACAACGATTCACACAAACAACTATTTACATGTAGTATTTGTACTTAACACTTTGACTGCCATGTGTATCTTTGAGGATACACAGTAGCCTAGACCAGATCGCCACGTGTATATTCTGATATACACATGCAATCATGAATATTGCGCTGCGTGTATCCTAGAGTAACATACTTTACGTGCATTTCTTATGGGATATAGTTTATCGTGGCGTGGGGCAATGACAAAATAATCTTAGCGCCGACTTTTGATAAAAGTTAAATACTTTTTTCTATTTTGGTATCATAAAGAAGTCTTTTCGATACGCAAAGTAGTGTTGAAAAGAAGCTCTTTTCAACACTACTTCTGTTGACTGCTTGCTATGATATTAACAAAATTGTTCAATGTCAAGGCTTACTAGCAAGAATTTCGACACCGTTTTGAATGGGATTCCTAATAATACAGACGTCAAAAGTGACAAAATGGCCGTCCAACTTTTGATCGCGACTTGAATAAATTAATGTTTTTCATTAAAAAACGGGCAAAATAGAAAAAATAGTATAAAATACACGTTTTAAAAGACATTTAGCGCACTCGCACGTTAGGAAACTCCCCGCAAGCGGGTCGTTTCCTAATTGCGTGCTCGTGCGATAAAATATGGTCTTTTAAAACTAGTATCTTAATATACTATTATATTAATTTTATTATTTAGGTAGTGTTTATTGCTGTGAAATAAATTACAATTGGTAGTTTTGACATAGGGTTATATATAGTAAATATAAGATAATACATTATTCGAAATAAAATAATAATAATAAAAATAAATACTAGTGCCTAATCATAGGCACACGTGGCGCAAAATATATTTTTGTCACTTTTACGCCACGTGTATATGTTTTATACTTTATACACTAGTCTTAAAGTCATAAAAACAACGAAACTAAAATAGATAACATATAAAAGAGTGTTAGAGAGGTATTTCCAAAGACATATACAAATTTTTTATATGTCTTTGGGTATTTCAAATACTTTTCTATAAAAAAAAACACGTGGCCTCGGCGACCCTTCTATTGAATTTGGCGTGGCAGTCAAAGTGTTAAATCCGATTGGCGAGCAGCAGTAAGATAAGATGAAAATGTGTTGTTACCACCGATCTCCATGGAGATCGGTGGTTGTTACTCAACTTAAATCTGATTCGACGGTACCAACCTGGTTGTGGCGAGGTTTAAACATTAGTGGATAAATACAGCAACCAAGTGAACTCGGAACAGCCTGATGTTACGGAATTGTTAAAATGACCGTAAAATGTTGCGGGGGAAGACGGGTCAAGATCCAAAAGAAAAATTATGTGGAGCAAAGAATGACATTGAGGAAATGCAATTTATTTTCTATTATCTCGTCTAAAAATGCCAGGAAAAAAAAATTCTACAAATTCCATTAAACGTTTACTTTATTTCTTGCTCCGCAAATTTTGTTTTATTTGTAGATTATATTATGTGAAATCAAACATCACGTTAAACATCTAAAACATTTATTAAAATTTATATTCTCTAACAGATTTTATTATTAATTTTTGAATAAAAATAACAATTTTAAATTGTAGGCACTCTAACGTATATTTTTAGGTAAGATGATGATAAAACACAAAATAATTTTGAGTGGTTTTTATCCGCTATCCTTGTGACATTCACATTTTTCATTCTCCTATAATCACATTCACCTTAAATTTATGTTACATCCATAATAATCCAAATAGACATTAAGAATAGCCGCCATCGGCGTGATTTTTCCGAAAATATGCGCAGAAATCGTTTTATTTAAAGAAGGGCTTCTTCGACTCTGTGAACCTTTTGAGAAATAAAATACATTTTGACGAGCGTCGTTTCAATTTCCAAATATGAAAAATTCTCAAAATCCGTTTTCTTCTTCACTTTCCATAATCTTATAAACTAGAGATGACAACACAAGTTAAGGAATGAATAATTTTTCTTTTGTATTTGAGCATTTTACAGATTGACTTAATACTCAAATATAAAATAAAAAATTACAAAAAAAACGCTATACATATGTTACAATGATTGAAACTGGTACACTCGTATTGCAATTCTTTTCCACCCTTGTTTTACAATAATATATTGAGTAATAAGTAAATTATTTGTTAAGTTCAACTTGCGATATTTTCGTTCCTGGTTTTTTATTTATACGTTGCGACTCTCACAGATCAGTTAATTTTGCGATTTAAGCTAAACTTGAGTGTATTGTATAGATGTAATAGGTAGATCATCAACAGCATATAATATATTTTTATTTCCATTATATGAAGAGCACAAACGGTGTATTAGGGCATCTTTTACACAGAAAAGAATTAGTTTGTAATTTTCATTCTCCAAAACTTGCTTATATCAGAATTAACTAAATTATCTGATGAACTATAAAGTGCGAGTTTTCAATAAGCGTTCATAATTACTTTTAGTTCAGAAAGGAGATGAAATTATGACATTTGGAAAAATTAGCCCAATTTCGTCTCATAACACCTCCACATGATAAAAATCTATTGTATCCCTACCTAAAAAGTTATATAAAAACATATGAAAAATAATATATTTGAAATTAATTTTAAATATATAATGATGCAACGATGTGACTTAAACTATTATGTTTTAAGAGGAATATTCTTATTTAAGATGCTTAATACTTAAACAATTATATTTCGGAGAGAGATGCGCCTTTTTGCAACTTTTACAACTCATATGCTTGCTAATCAGTTTTGAAAAAAGCCGGTTCCATTAAGCATCATAAAAATTAACATGTGGAGAAACCCGTCGATTTTTGATTCGAGGTGGAAATATGTTTCACCTTTATTTTTTATCTTCGTAGCTTCAACGGGGGGAAGAGAAACCCCCAAAATTCGAATAGGGGAGAAAGCTTGTGCGATACTAAAGAGTACTTTATTTCTCTAAAATTTTACCTTAATATTTCCATCCATAACGAAATGAGAGTTCGAAGGGTAAACGAGTCAATTGGGAAAAAGTGTTTACTTAAACATCAACCCTAATTTTATCAGATTGGACTTTTAAACAATGTTTCTTCTTTTTTTTCTTAAAACATGTATCTGATTTAATTAGTTCAACGTGAATTTTTAGGAACGTTACAATTGTGTCGAATCGATTGTTAATTTTTAGTAAAATCAAAGTGGGATTTCCATGGTAGAAATAATAGAAGTGATCAAACATTTTTATAGCAATAACGACAATGTCAAATGTTATTACAACTGGTTGCCGAGTTTGACGATACTGGATCAGTGGGAAATGATCAAAGGGATGAGGGAATAGAAGTTTTTAAATTAGGTCGTGTAGCCATGGATCACACGCTTAGTACTAACAAATAATCCGAGTCTGGTGTATTATGCACAACAATCCAGAGAGCCTTTAAACAAAATAACTTTCATCCTTTCAAAATACGATTAGCTCAAGGACTGAATGATGATGAGTTCGATTGTAGATTCCAATTCTGTGAAGTGATTAGTGAAACTATTAACCATAATACAAACTACTTGTTCGATATCTGCTTTGAGATAAGTGTTCATTTTACGTTAACGTCAGTGTAAATAGGCATAACTGCCGATATTGGTCAGATGAAAATCCCAGAATATATCATGAAGGACATAAGGAGCATTCCCAAAAAATAAATATTTGGGCGGTTATTGATGCAGATCGCTTAATTAGCCCTTTTTACATGGAAATCTTGATGACCAAATGCATATAAAGAAGACCCTGATACCATAAGTTCATTTCGCCCAACCGATGCATGTGTCAATTTTTAAATGAACACTTTCTCTAAAACTGGATTGGAAGGAGGAGTCATATTGAGTGGCTACCAAGGTTACCTGATTTGACCCCAATAGACTTTTCTATGGATCCATGTGAAGTCTAAAATGTATGCTACCCAGCCTGAATCATTGGATGATTTGGGAAACCGTATAATTCATGAATACCACCAATTTACATCCGGAATGTTACGTACCGTAAGACAACGCTTTGAACAAAATTTGCTTTATTTCTTGAATGTCAATGGCGGTTATTTCCATCATTTAATAAACTATTCAGAAACTCACTCTTGCCAAACTATTCTGACCCCCATTTTGAGATATGTAGCTCTTGTGATTAATTAATTATTAACTAAAAACATTTTTCCCACAAATTTTGCAAGATGCCATATCAACGGGAATAACAGAAGCAACTTGGAGGTCATAATCAGGATAAAAATCTCTCTAAAATGAGGTATCACCAGAGTATATCAAGTTCGTTTGTTATACTTTAGTATACACCCGACATCTCTTCCCATTAAAAATTTTGCGGGTAACTGTCATGGGTTGAAGTTGAAGGACTGAAAATGCAATAAAAATCGTCCCACTAAAATTAATAATCGACGGGTACGAGGGTTAGTATATATATTTTCAAGAATATTTTCCATTTCTTCTTCAGTCTATATGTGCCATATAATTTTAGTGCAAATAGAATTAGTCATTAATGAGCTACCACTATCGGAATGCCACTATATACATGGGTTAGATCATAAGAAAAATATATAAAAATTTCCAAATATCTAAATTTCACTGTGCTAAGGGAATGTAATTCTACTGCACGCGATGTTTACGCGAAAGAGCGAAAGTATCTATTAGTACTGTTGAATCTATAATCTCCTATTTTCCTTTATTTGAATCTCACCCTGTAATTAAGTTCTTACTTAAAAAAAAATTGTATTATAAAATGTACAATTTGATGAAATTTGGACCCAAACCTTTATGAACCATAGCAATCTTAAAAATATAACAAATAATGGAAACGAACGGTCATTTTTTCAATTCCTCATAGGATCGAGCATTGTTTTAATTTCTTAGAAATTGTATCGTTAATGTATAATGACGATCTCTGTGGTCTGTAGGTAGGGATAGTACTTCAGCCATCGGCGCCGCCTGGATCCCCCGTTTCCCTTAACGTACAGTGCAATATTTTTTAAAGAGTCAACGAAATATTGAAAATAAAGAATAACACTTGTTGTAGACATTTTTGAAAAGAAATTCAGCGAAATTCGCCTCAAAAACTCGAATGTATTTTTCAGCGAAGAAATTTTCAAATTCCTGCTTGATGGCATTGTGACCATATTCGGTTTGCCAGGCGCATGTCGAAAAAAAGAGTTGTAGAAAATGGTCATATCCTAGTAATCAAAATTCGATTCCTGAGATGAGGTTTGGAACCTTTAGCAAAATGCACTACAATAAAGTTTTATCCACAATCCCGAAACAGACTTTTTGCACTTGATGCACGTTTCGCTAAACATGCTAGCATCATCAGGAGTTGGAGGGCCTGAACAAAGTAGGGATTTATAGAAAGTATGTTGAATATAGAAGCAATAGTTGCTCTGCACAGTGTACAACCAGTGGGTGAAAATACATTTTTGAAAAAAGTCCTTTCCAATAAGCTTCCTAAATTTGGCATATCCAGAGCAAAATATTGATATCGGCGATCTTCCGCTACGATGCTAGGCGACGAAATTGATGACATGTTAAGCCTCAAGAGGCATGAAAATCCTTAAATATTGAGGAAGGGTATGTTGAAGAATCTCTCTCCAGCTTCTTGTAGAACTCTTCACCTCAAAAGTTAAAACCTAGGTAAGTGGATATGTCGGCGATTGGAAGGAGTATACAAGAAGAGAAACTTTGTAGAACCAATCATCAAATATTAAATTAAAGAAATTATTTCGAATGAAATATCATTGTAAACATCAATATAAGATAATTTTAATGTATTGTATAAATAGATGGTTGGGGGGAACCTCGGGGTCTTTGACGCATCTTGCTATATAAAGCATTCCTGCTGTGCTGGGGGCGGCGCCCTAGCTAGCGACTGACTATCCCCCTTACTTGTGGGAACTTTACAGACCCTGGCAAGACGACGGTGAACAAGGTTATTAATTGGAGACGACCTAGAGATGAGACCTACAACAAAAGGGGACATACTGAAATCTGGAGCAAGGTGGTTGATAACTGCCCGAAACTCTTAATGAGGAAGAACAACATACTGCCCTCCATCAAGTATCAGGTATGCCCTTTAGATTTCAGATATCCACTAGGAATACGTGGTTGGGGACAGATCGCAGCCCAAGTCCGGCTAATGGGATCGTTAAACGATACACAGACGGCTCCAAAACGGATAGTGGTCTGGAGCGGGTATGGTGAAACCAATGAAACCATAGGTCGCTTTAACCGGTATTTGCACTTGCTGCGGAACGGAGAAGATCCGGAATGCATTTGTCTACATACTGGTGAGAGGAGTTTGATTACGGGGAGTGACGCCCCCGCCATTCCGAGTTGCCATGGGATATGGCGCATCAAATCCCATCGTCCTCCCCCAGGCTGGAGAACACCAAAGTACAAAGTCTGGAGCTGATCAATGACAGTTTGTGACAAGAGGGGCTGCATTGTATTGGCTGGCAGGAACGTCAAACTGGTGAGAGCAGTTTGATTACGGGGAGTGACGCCCCCGCCATTCCGAGTTGCCACGGGATGTGGCCCATCAAATCCCATCGTCCTCCTCCAGGCTGGAGAACACCAAAGTACAAAGTCTGGAGCTGATCACTGGGGAGTGATCCAACAAACCCCATTTTTACCCCTGTCAGACTAGGGACCGCCAAAGGAATGAGTCTGAGGCCGATGCTTCGAGTGGAAGCGGCCCTAGGTGGTAGATGCATAAGCCTACTCGCATCGTCCGGTGAAATACCACCCCACCAGAATTGGGGAGCGCTAAGTGGTTTTCCCAAATCACGTTCCGCTTCCGCGCTGGTGATCCCGGGTTTCACAGTAGGAATATATGGACATGATGGTGCTTCCAGGATCAAAATATTCCGGAGGTAAACTCCCCGGCCATTCGGATCTCCGGGCGCTGGGTGGCCCTGGGAGCCCTTCATTCCGCATTTCACAGACAGCAAAGATACCGAACCAATTTAGAATAGATTTCTGCAACATAAGAGGCCTAAATACAAACATAAATTCGGTACACCAACATCTACAAGCAAATAGACCACACATATTAGCCCTTACAGAAACACAAGTATGTTCTACAACAACAACAGTGAACTACCTCTATCCTGGTTACGACTTACATACCCGATTTAGATATAAGTTCGGAATATGCCTTTTTGTCCGAAGCGACCTTTCATGTCACCGCGAGGAAACACTCGAACCGAACAACCTTGACGTCATGTGGCTCAAGTTCACCGCCAAGGGATTAACCAAGTTTATATGTTGTCTCTATCGCCCTCCGAGCGATAGAGCCTACCAAAGCTTTTTCTCAACACTAGCTACCACCTTTGACTCAATACAGGTCGATCACCCCAGTTCAGAAATAATCGTTCTGGGAGACTTCAATGCCCACAACACCAACTGGCTCAAACATCACAACAAGACCGACAACGAAGGTAGAGAAGCTGAAGCATTTGCCATCAGCTGCGGGCTTACTCAACTTGTAGACGAACCAACTCGAATCTCAGAGAGGGGCGAATTCGCCGCCCTCCTGGATCTTTTTCTGACCACCAATCCTGACCAGTACAAGGTTACAGTTGGTCCGCCATTAGGTACCTCCGACCACAAACTTATTACAACGGTTTGTGAATTGCCACTCATACAGAAGGATCCACCATTGCCTCGCAAAATCTGGCATTACAATTCTGCAAACTGGGACGATCTAAGGCAGTTCTACCTAGATTTTCCTTGGCTCGACGTCTGCTTTGCCGCTGACGATCCGTCAGACTGCTGCGAAGAGATCAT
>JAEQML010074326.1:0-14443 GCA_016904865.1 Pissodes strobi | reverse complement strand
AAACGATATCCGACTAGATATCGAATCGAAGAAATTAGGTACACATTTCATTAGGGTCACTAAACTTGCACTTGTGCAGTTTACATCCTTGAGCCTGGGCCGAAGTGGCTCTATAACAATTCAAACCAAATTTAATCATTTGTGGAGCCAAAGGCAATCAATTCTAGGGTAAAACACATTAATATTATACTATATATTTATCCAACAATTGCTTGTGTCATAAAACTTTGGAAAATATGTTATAATATTATTACCTGTCTAGGATTGGTTTCCGGACTGATGGTGCCAAGATATGGGAAATACCCGTCATTTGAATAGTTTGGGGTATATTTGTACCCCAGTTGGGTGTTAAGGTATCAATAAAATATACCTTTCGTTAATTACCGTGCGGGGTGCACCTGCACCTTAAGCATCAAAATTCCCTGTAACTTGTTTGATAAAGAGCAATTTATTTTAATTTCTATATACTGAATTAGAAGTATCTTTATGAATATAGCTGAGAGGAAATTATTTGAAAACAAATATTCAGAAAATATCTCACAAAGTTGATGTTTGCACCCCGCTCGGGTTTATGAAGGTTAAATGATAAATGCCTTTTAAGTTGCCTGTTATAGTGTAGGCACAAATGTTCATCTTATTATTTTTGATAGATGATGTCCTAGCCTAGTTTCAGTCATTTTTCTTACTGACCTAGTCATGGGAATGATTTGTATACATTATTACTTAAATTGAATTGAATATCGTTTTGGGGCAAACTTTCCTTTTTTGCTGTCGCTAGTAATCTATAGCACACAGCTCGTGAAGATATTTACAAAAATCGCTAAGGATAAGGTGTGAATTTATACGTTTTTCGAATGACGCTCTCACTATCTTTGTTTAATATCAATAAAACCAGCGTGTTCATCTTTAATTTTCCTCTTGGTATACTTACGTTACATTGTCAAACTATAAAAACATCTCAGGTTAAGTTTCTGGGTATTACTTTGGATAAAAAACAAATCCAAGAACATATGCACATCTTGAAATCAAGATTGGCATCTATCCCGAATGAGCTGAGTGTATCTTCGGCGAGGTCAGTTTATTTCTCGTTGGTTGAGTCGTGGCTGCGGTATGGCATCGCTTTTTGGGAATTCCGTAACCAACAGCTTTTTAATTCGGTTTTTAAGGTGCAAAAATCAATTAAAGACCTCAGCAGAGCGAAATTTCGAAACCCTTGCAGGCCGTTTTTTCTTTCGGCGGGAATACTTTGTTTGCCACGTTTGTTGGTAATGGAAACAATATTTGCGATACATAAAAGGTGAATTTGGACTGCTCCCTTGAGACCCGACGTTCATGTGACCCGCCAATCAGGAACACTCTTGTTACCTATTCCCAAATGCGCTCACTGATTTATGAGGGTGTGAGTTCATGCTTTACTAAATAAAGCTTACCGATGATGTTTTATAATGGACATCTTCGATGTGTGGGACTGGTTGTTTCTTAATGTTTTAATTTAATGTGTTGATTTGTCTCTGACTATTAGGATTTGTGTTATGTAACCGCTGAATTAAGTGCAAATTTTAATTTTTTACTCTTTAGTGTTATTTTATATATATTTTTTTAGTTTAGTCTATTGTCTAGAATTTAAGATAGCTTTGTCAACAAGATTGTCATCTTACGAGATTAAAGCATGTTTTGACTTTGTGACAGAGCGTTAGTAGAGTGCTACTTATAACTTATTTTGACTTGTGTGGGCACCTCGGGGTTACAAGCTGAAATTTTCACAGAATGAAGGTTTTATTATATTAATTCACAATCCGAAGGTAATAAAAAATCATAACGGGCAAAAGGGCAGTGTACCTAAAAATCGAGATTATTATATGAACGTGTAGGATATTAAATTATGAATGTTTTCATATAAAATTCATCTACATTTTTGTACAAATTATATTTTTTATCATTGCTTGAAATATGCAGATTACATTGGCCCTTACGGCAAAATAAATAAAAAAAAATAAATATCTCCCTTCGATCCTGGGCAAAATCTGATTGAAATATACACATTTTTGTATTCACCTCGCATTCTCTCCGAAATGAAGGCTCAAATCAAAAAATTTTATTCTTGCAAAAAGTTGGCCTTAAATATTTAGAATACATAGGTGCATGAATATATTTTTTTCTCAAATGGTAATGGAAAAATATAATTAAATGTAAAAAAGTAATTTTCTCCCAGCCGCGACGGTCCGATCTCGCGCTACCCGAGTGCTCTTGTATCTCACTTTTCTCCATAGCTTCCTCTCTCTCGCGCCTATTGTACAATACAATATGTGCTTTTACACCATTACGGGTTAGAATACTAATAATAATAATAGCTATTATTAATTGAATAAAGTCATTTTTGATTATACTGAAATTTATTTTTCCTATACGCTGCTATAGGTGATAAAGAAGTAGAAAAAAAATCATATACTTAATGCAACTGCTATTAAAAAAAGACTAGCTTTTATTCAGAATAGAATACTAAAACAGAGTTTTATCCACAATACCGAAACAGAATTTTTGCACTTTTGAGTGCAAAAATTCTGTTTCGGTATTGTGGATAAAGCTCTGTTTTAGTGCATGTTGCCGAAGGTTCCAAACCCCAACATAGCAGAATAGAATAACTCAAAATGTAAAAAAAAATCTTTATAATATCAAAATATATTATTTATCTTCAGTGTCTGTATCTTCTTCAGACGTAATGACTTCAATATTGCCTTCCAGTAATTCTTTTGCATGATCCTATGCAACCGTCTTCTACGTGTACAAGCTTGCTTCCATTCAATCTAATAAAAAAATATTTGATTAAGTTTTATTATGTACCTATTTAATCTAATAATGATTTACCTTTTTTTGATCCACATGCAATAAATACTTTTACATCCGAAGGAAATGCTGGTGTTGTTAAAATTGAAAATAATTTGGATATCACATGCCTCCTCAAATTTCCATCCGCATTCTCCTCTGGTAATAGGGGATTTGGTTCTAAAGAACTGAAGCACACCTTAGTTTGATAATGTGCTCTCATACTGCGAAATTTTAAACTATTTTTTGTAGGGGCTAGTTTTTCAATTAGCGATAAAGAGGCCAATAGTGGCCTGAAAATATTAATAGACGAAATGTTTGGATTTGTTGAAAATAATTTTATGATAAATTTCTCGATGTTATTGAACATGCCATCTGAAAATTCCTGGACCCCAATACCGTCTAAATGATCGGAATAATTTAGATACATTTTCCAACATTTTATTTTTCCTAATCCTAAAAACTGGCTGGTTGTATGACAACCCGTTAGAGCATGAAATGCAGGTAATTTTTTTGTAAGTTTTTCTTCTAGCTTGATGTCATGAACGGCCACATATCGCACCGAATTTCCTCTTCCACATTTTACCCAAATTCTCTAGAAATATATATTTTTAATATGTACCAGAAGTACAAGTACATCAGTGTCATTGGAGTCCACTATGCACGTCAAATAATACATACAATGTTTAGCAGAGAGTATAATGCAACAAAATCCTAGTATCAGCTTCTTCGTGACTATAGAGGATAGTAATTTGTTGTCAATTGGTTCGCAATTTGTTTTCTTATCAAAAATATTGCTAAATTCCCCCCTATAGTTGCGAACCTGAAATTCGTTTTATGAGAGTGCTCGTTCAGATAAAAAGTTCGTTAACTGCTTTTTTTTTAACTAAAAACAGAGTGGATAAATAAATTCCACTGTTTTGGATGTAAAAAGGTAACGTAAGATTAAATCGGTACATAATAAAACTTAATTAAATAATTTTTCATTAGATTGTATGAAAGCAAAGCTTGTACACGTAGAAGAAATTAAATAGGTTGCATAGGATCATGCAAAAAAAATACTGGAAGGCAATATTGAAGTCATTGTGTCTATTCCTGAAGAAGATACAGACACTGAAGATAAATAGATTTTGTTATTATAAAGATTTTTTTTCATTTTGAGTTTTTCTTTTCTGAATAAAAGCTAGTCTTTTTTTAATAGCAGTTGCATTAAGTATATGATTTTTTTCTACTTCTTTATTACCTAGCAGCGTATAGGAAAAATAAATTTCAGTACAATCGAAAATGTCTTCATTGACTTTATTCAATTAATAATAGCTATTTTTATTATTAGTATTCTAACCCGTAATGGTGTAAAAGCACTTATTGTATTGTACAATAGGCGCGAGAGAGAGGAAGCTATGGAGAAAAGTGAGATACGAGAGTACTCGGGAAGCGCGAGATCGGACGGTCGCGGCTAGAAGAAAATTACTTTTTTACATTTAATTCTATTTTTCCATTACCCTTTTAGAAAAAAAAATTATTCATGCACCTATGTTTTCTAAATACTTAAGGCAAACTTTTTGCAAGAATAAAAAATTTTGATTTGAGCCTTCATTTCGGAGAAAA
Organism: Pissodes strobi; assembly: GCA_016904865.1. NCBI lineage: Eukaryota > Metazoa > Arthropoda > Insecta > Coleoptera > Curculionidae > Pissodes > Pissodes strobi. Next base: position 10,012 of record JAEQML010074326.1, on the reverse strand, counting down.
TGCGAGGTGAATACAAAAATGAGTATATTTCAATCAGGTTTTGCCCAGGTTTCAATTTTTTGATTTATTTTGCCGTAAGGGCCAATGTAATCTGCATATTTCAGGCAATGATAAAAAATATAATTCGTACAAAATGTAGATGAATTTTATATGAAAACATTCATAATTTAATATTCTACACGTTCATATAATAATCTCGATTTTTAGGTATACTGCCCTTTTGTCCGTTCTGAAATTTTATTACCTTCGGATTTTGAATTAATATAATAAAGCCTTCATTCTGTGACAATTTCAGCTTGTAACCCCGAGGTGCCCACAAAAATCATTTATAGAAGGCTTTTTACTGCGTTGGGCACTCTGCTACGTGAAGGTTCTGAATATTTGTTTCACTCCGTTAAAAAGATATTTTTGAGAAATGCTCATATTTTTTAGGAAAAGAAATATTGATATTGACAGGATGGACGATAATCTATTTGAATTACTTAAAGATAAGCAATTTTTCCCAGAGGGCCCGGGATTAAATAAAAACGGCCAGTGTATTTGCGAAGAGTGTTTAATTGCCAAGTACAAGGTCTTTTTAGATTCGAATGACGATTTCTCTTTCATTGCAACGGAAGAGCGCACCACATACTGTAGAAAGTGCAAATGCATTTTGAATTTGGAACTGTTTCAACGGCATGTAAATAGTATGTATTTCAGTTTATACATTTATTTTGTATGCTCTTTATTTCGAAATTTTATATTAATAATATAGGTAGCTGTGATGTGTCTAGTTTTACTAAGTTGAATTGAAAGGACGCGACAGATAGAATCTGTCTTATTATTTAAATACTAAGTATGTAGATCCCGGAGCTATAACCTGTCATGTTCTGAATCGATTTTGTAGGTCACGTTGAAGATTTATGCGTGCAAAAAGAAGCACCTAAACCTACAAGTTTAACTCGTATAATATCAGAAAAAATGGACTTTGTCAAACTTGGTGACAGTACTGTGCAGCTAAGTGAAATGTTAAACGATAAATTAAAAATTTCTGGCGGTGAAACTTTCAATAATATAGACAAACATAAGTTTAAGAAGCATGATCTGAATACCACTAAAATAGCGTATGAGAAATTTATACAATCTAGAAAAGACCCGAAGTATGGAGAAAAAATAAAAAATGGGAGAATTCCTAGTCTTAGGGAAGAATTAATAGCGAATGGATTTGGAAAACCAGTGAAGTAGGTCAATGATTGATACATAATTGTAAAATTTATATTCTACTATTCTACTGTGTTATATACGAGAAGGGGAATGGGATCTAAACGACTGTATTGAGGCTATCAATAAGAACTGTATTAATTATTTGCTTAGATAACATTTAGACCTATGCAAATTTTGTTAATCATATATTTGGCAGAAATTGTCACGGCAAAAAAAAACGTTTAAAAATGGCTGAAAATATGCTTTCTTAGGAATGAATACCCATATCTAATGTAATATAAATTGACTATTTTACTTCAAGATTCATACAAGCTAATTAAGCAGGTGTGTTTTTATTTCAGAGAGGCGCTCGAGAGACCAGTCTCACCAAATGTGACAGTTGAAAAGTTGGCGGAAACGGAATTAATGTTGCGAGAAATGAGGAAAAATGGTCACAAGTAAGTCAGTGTATAATTTTATGTGGAATGGCTTGTAATAATTATGATAATTTTTATCACTTTTGCAGGCCTTGTCAAAATAACGCTGCAGTCAATAGCAGCACTTTGTCAGATGATTCTGCACCAAGTAAGTATACAAAATGCAGTATTTAAGTTAAAGAAATTTATTTGTTTATTTCTTATCCTCCCGGACCTAAAATTAATTTCATAAAACCTAATAGAATTAGTACTTTTCAAAGTATACATTCTCTATATACAGTGTGGCCCAAATTGGGTATACATGTATGGGTATCTTGGAAACTATAAGAGATAGAAAATCGGTTAAATGGGGAAAGTTTTAGTTCATTCAATTCCCAATTCAATGCCATTTTGATAACGATTTGATCTTTTTTCGTTTTTGAGATATTTTGAAAAAATCAAAAAGTTGTGTTTTCGAAAAAGCGCTGTACTTTTTTTTATTTAAAGATATTTTTAAAATCTGTAAAAACATTGTTAGGACAACTTTTTATGCTCGATGCACCCATGTATTCAGTTTTTAGTTCTGACGTTTTGGTTATGAGAAACCAGCATCAACTTTTTTTTTTCTTATGGCGGCCATTTTGTTTTTTAGTACATTTAAAAAGAACTTTTTTTCCCTTTCTTGTGATGTATAACGCTTCATAAAAATATTTTATTCTTATGTCAGAAAACGACAAATTTAATTTTTAGCTGGGTTGGCTATGACTGCGAAGGCCATTTGCGGTACAAAACAAATATTGCTAGTGTTTCGTAGTTATTTTACTGAAAAATATACGAAACATTGATCAGACAAACATCGAATTTAACTTTTCATTTTTAGTAATTTTTGTTTTTATTAATATTTGTTAAAAGGTAAGTTTAATATTAGCTGCCCTGCCAAACATCATTAAAAAAATATCAATATCTTAAGAATGTTATATTAAATGCAATAGGAATACAAGTGTAGCACCGCCAGTTATTTGGAACTCAAATCCTGACAATCAACACTCAAGACTCAAGCCTAGACAAGTCTGTTATGGACCTATGAGATTATAGAAGCCTTGGGAAGCCATGTGACCAAAGGAGAAAATAATATTGAAACAATATTGAATTGGCTTTAGCAACAGTTGCTACGGAGGGCGGTTGCCGTACAAATCAATATTTGCTATTAATTTCCAAACTATCGTTCTAAATATAAGTATCGGTTTCTGTTCATAACTGCTTACTTTACAACTTACTACTATTAACATACCCAAACTAACTAATCTAACCACGCGAAACCAGCTAGACCTCACCACCTCGTCCCGCTCGAGGACCCAGCCACCGCCGATGCATACGCATACACAGTTGTTCACGGTATTTGACGGTACAAACAGAGTATAACAAACCAACGAGTAGCGACATAAAGCGTCGGCACCTTTGATGTTCAAGGGACCGATTCCGGCAGAGCCGATGACAGATGGACTTCATATTTGTAAACTGCTCAAACCATGAAGTGGCTCGAAAGGAAGCGACTCTGCGACTACACTATAAAAAACTTGAAGTGGAAAATTGATCATTTTTCATATTTGAATCCGATTCCGTATAGCTTTTCTATAATATAGTGGTTTTTCCTACTTCCTGTCACCCTTGTCGATAATAATTTCTGAAAGCTTTCATTATAAAAATATATATTACTTATATTTCTTCTACGATTTATTGATAAAGGAATCACAATAGTTTCTTGGGATTTTATTTAAATTTTTAGTTTCCTTTAATGAGGGCGCGTTGAGAGAAGAATAAACCCCTCTGTATTTGATGATTTCATTTATCATGTTAAGATGTTGATATGTCAATTTTTAACCTAAATAAAGCACTTTGAGCTTACACCCGCCTGGTTTGGAGGCTATTGAAGAGGTGTAGCAGAGGTTTTTGATAGGTAGTAGAAAAATATAATATTGTACGACGTTTTCAGCGGTTCTCAAATAGACATTTCTTATTGTACTAGTTTCAGCAACTTCTTGTTATTATTAATAGTACTCCATTTCTTTAAATTACGATGTCATATTTACAAAGGTATTGGGTATATTTTTTGAACCATTGAAATGTGGAGGAAAATTAAAACTTGCTACAGCACAAACAAAAAATTTTTATTGATTCTGTAACTGTTATCGGTAGGCTAAGGAGATGTAAGTCAGGAGTACTTAATTACTTGCCAGAGTTGCCTTAAGGGATTCTAGCCCTCATACCCACTGTTATGAAGACAATCGTGTTAAATTATTAATTTAAATAAAAGACAACAATTTTCACTAGTCTAACAACGTTTATTAATCAAAGGTTATTGAAAGTAAATTTGCGGCGTAGATTTCGGTAGAAATGCAACAAAACTGATTAATTTCAAAGTTTAGTAAACAAATTTTGACATACGTGTACAACCAAAAATAAGAAATTACCACCTAAAGGCAGGACCGAGGGCAGGACTAAGCTATCCCAGGGAGGGATGATTGACTACGTCCTCTATACCTAAGGCATGGCTCGAAAAAAAAAACTATTACTGAATGATGGTCTAACATTAGCAACCTCTCTTGTAAAGAGTAAGAGAGCACCTACATTCCCGCCGACCTTGTTCGGTAAAATTCCTAGCAGAAGCATTTAAAGGGATAAAACTTGAACTGTCTTCCCAGGGACATGAACTTCGGTTAACTTAAATACTAGCTTTATAAATAAACATTATGGTAACAATTTACCGTTACATAACCCTACTAATAAACCATACAATATTACTCAAAGCAATGAACAGAAATTAACAATACCATATCTAGATCAAATAACTTTAAAAAAAAATTGCTTTAAGAGAACACACAGCTCTAAACGCTACTATTTACATACATACATACGTTTTCATAAATGAGGGTAAATTGCTATGAAATGAAAAATGCAATAATTTTTTTTCAACTACATGTGTGAGGATTTTGAATTTCCGAATGCATTTTTATGAGAACTATTACATTTGAGATGTCTATTATTAAATTTTAAAGTATAAAATATTTTTAGTCTTATAAATAGTTTTAATACAAACAGCTTGGGAAGATTTGAACAGGTATGGAGAAATTGAAGTTTTTCAAAAATATTCACTAAATAATTAGAATTTTTTTCGCCTGTACATATGTTCTTAAACTGCTAGTTGAAAATACTTTCAAGGCTGTATATAAAATGAACCCACTTTTCTGGTGGTGATGATAAATCACCAAAAGTACCTTTAATTGCATTAAAAGCTTTAAAATGAGACAGAAGTTTGTCTACATCAATACTAGTACATTCTCTGCTAAAAGCTGCAGTTGATGTTTTCGCAAGGTTTTCGACTCCTTATTAATAATTTCTACCATGTCCATGGATTTTAAAATAATGAGAACATCATCTAAATCCTCCCTACAATTCATGTGATGTGAGTGGAAATAAATCTGCAAAAATAATTTTCTGAAGGCACTTTGAAACTGTATTGGTGTGGGATTTATGCAATTGTCTCCCTCTTGCCTTATAGTCCGGGAGCCAGCGTCAATTTTTGGTAATTATTTTAGACCGCTTGAATTCAACTTATATAGTATGTTCTTATATAGAGAAACACTGAACCGACCGTCAGCTAGACCGTCAGCGCTGGATGCTGCGGCGGGAAGATGAAATAGTTGTAAAAAAAATGGAATTCGGAATTATCTTAGACCGGTTGAATTTTTTATGATAAATTGCCTATGTTACGTAGTTTAAAAAATGAATAGTCAGCTGCGTGACGGAATCAACGTTGTACGTCAGCTGGTCATAAGAAGGTCTAATAAAATTGAAAAAAATAAATGATTTATAACCGAGCGAAATTTTTTTACCTGACTTAGGACTCATGTAGAAATATGAAAATAATAGTCAGCTGGGTGCATCGTATGACAAAGACCGTCAGCTGGAGCAATAAAGTATCATTACGCTCATACATCCAAGCGGCGCGCGGTAGTTTAAGTGGTCCGACTGACGATCTTCGTCTCAATATGCATTCAGCTGATTAGAATTTTCCAATTTTAGTTCATTAAAACTATTATACGGCTAAATATCAATTAAATATTCATTGATTTACCAAAGATACAGTTAGGTAAAATCCGCATATCATTAACGCTTAAAATTAATTTTTTTTACTCAGATATTCTCGAAATATTCAAAAATTATTTATTCAACGTTTTACCAAAAATATAGTTACGTAAAGTTCACATATTATTAACGCATAAAATTGAGGTTTTTATTTCATTCAGATAGTGTGGAAATATTCGGAAAGAAATATTTATAATGAGTGTATGTTATTAAAAATTATCTTCATCATTGCTCTGGTTGTCGTCTGATGAATCATCTATTTCAATATTATCGTTGATGTCTCCTGCCTCTGTTTCACTGTTATCTGTAGAAAATAAATAAAAAAAATATTTATCAAAATCATGTTGATTGACATGTTTTTCTGAAAAAAATAGAGAAATATGTTTTTTCATACCTTCCAAGTCTTCATCAATATTTGTGATGCTTGGAATTCACGGCGGCAATTGATCTCCTTCAAACCATTTGAAAAAATACTTTTCATCTCGTTCTTCCCAACCGTAGTCAGCGAGAACTCGGATGGTATGGGAAGATGTGCGTGACTCCAGAGATGTGCGATATATGATGTTCGGAGAAAATGTTGATGTAGTTCAGATTTGCAAGGCGGGAACATGGAACCATCAATTCCTTTTTCTAAATGCAGTATTTGCTTATTGTTCTTACTGCTAAACGCTTTTGTAAAGGTTTTTGTACGAGCAACGTTGAAGTCATTAATTCTTTCAAATGCATACAATTCACAAACATAATCTTCCAGTGTTGCAAAAAGTTGATTTAATTTGCTATGAGGTAGATTTGAAATTTCACTCAAAGCTTGAATATATGTTGGCGACTTTCGTAGGATGTTAAATGGTATTTTCTTGCCTTTTCGATAGAAGGCTGGATTAAAATCACAGCCCGTAAGCGCATGAAAGGTTGGCAACGACGAACATAATTCTGCACCCAAGGTCTCATACAACTTCGTGGTATTGATGTTTCTTTCATAATTGCCAGTACCGACATGCATTGAAATTTCTAAATTACTTTTAATGAAATTCATATTTGCAAGCATAATCACCAAAATGTCAGTATCTGAACATCTTATTGTCACATGGGCGTCAAAATCCACATTGCAAACATGATACACAATTTTCGTGTCGGCTTCTTCGTGACCCGTACATGGCAAGTGTGGTTCTATTGTTGTTATTACTTTATTTTCTTGTACCTCATATTTAGTGTAGATAATTCACATAAATTATTTTATTCCCAATAAATGGCGCCATGTAATCCTTTGACCAATCTTCGATAATAAATTCAACCAAAGCTTCTTTAAAATATATATTTTTCAATGCTTCAGAGAAATTCGGTGGACGTATTTGATCTGTCCCATTTTATTTTCCCATCAAGAAAAGGATTACATGGCGCCATTTGTTGAGAATAAAATAATTTATGTGAATTATCTACACTGCTATAAATATGAAGTACAACAAAACAAAGTAATAACAACAATAGAACCACACTTGTCATGTACCGGTCACGAAGAAGTCGACACAAAAATTGTGTTTCATGTTTGCAATGTGGATTTTGATGCCCATGTGACAATAAGATGCCCAGATACTGACATTTTGGTGATTATGGTTGCAAATATGAATTTCATTAAGAGTAATTTAAAAATTTCAATGCATGTCGGTACTAGAAATAATCAAAAAAACATCAATTTCACGAACTTGTATGAGACATTGCGTGCAGAGTTATGTGATTTTAATCCAGCCTTCTATAGAAAAATAAAAAAAAAACCGTTTCGCACTTTACGAAAGTCGCCAACATATATTCAAGCTTTGAGTGAAATTTCAAATCTACCTCATAGCAATTTAAATCAACTTTTTGCAGCGCTGGAAGATTATGTTTGTAAATTATATGCATTTGAAAGAATTAATGACGTCAACTTTCTCGTACAAAATCCTTTACAAAATCATTTAGTAGTAAAAATAATCAGCAAATACTGCATTTAGAAAAAGAAAATGATGGTTCCATGTTCCCGCCTTGCAGATCTGAACTGCGTCAACATTTTCTCCGAACATCATCGCACATTTCTGGAGTCACGCACATCTTCCGATACCATCCGAATTCTCGCCATCTGACTAAGGTTGGGAAGAACGAGATGAAAAGTATTTTTTCAAATGGTATGAACGAGATCAATTGCCGCCGTCTTGCCGTCAATTACAAGCATCACAAGTATTGATGAAGGCTTTGAAGGTATGGAAAACTTATTTTTCTTTTTTCTCAAGAAAACATGTCCATCAACATCATTTTTTTTGGTTTCTTTTGTACAGATAACAGTAAAACAGAGGCAGGACATATTCACGATGACATTGAAATAGATTATTCATGAGACGACAATCGAGCAATGCATTTTTTTTCGATTATTTCAACAATATCTGAATGAAAACAAACTCAATTTTATGCGTTAATTATATGTGAACTTTACGTAACTATATTTTTGGTAAATCGTTGAATAAAGAGTTTTCGAATATTTCAACAATATCTGAATAAAAAAAAACTGAATTTTAAGTGTTAAGGATGTGTGGACATTACCTAACTGTATCTTTGGTAAATCAATGACTATTTAATTGAAATTTAGCTACATAATAGTTCTAATAAACTAAAATTGGAAAATTCTAATCAGCTGAATGCATATTGAGACGAAGGTCGTCAGTCGGACCACTTAGACTACCCCGCGCCCCTTGGATGTATGAGCATTATAATACTTTATTGCTCCAGCTGACGGTCTTTGTCGTACGACGCACCCAGCTGACTATTATTTTCATATTTCTACATGAGTCCTAAGGCATGTAAAAAAATTTCACTCGGTTATATTTTTTTTTTTTTTTCAATTTTATTACCACTTCTCATGACCAGCTGACGTACACCGCTGCTTCGGGCACGCAGCGGACTATTTATTTTTTAAACTATGTAACATGGACAATTTATCATAAAAAATTCAACCGGTCTAAAATAATTCCGAATTCCATTTTTTTACAACTATCTCATCTTCCCGCCCCAGCATCCAGCGCCGGTAGCCCAGCTGACGGTCGGTTCAGTGTTTGTCTATATGGGAACATACTATATAAGTTAAATTCAAGCGGTCTAAAATTCATGCCAAAAATTGACGCTGGCTCCCGGACTATTACACTTGCAAAGCAATTTTCTAAACAATCAGTCTTCTGGTTTTAAGATATTTATACCAACAGTTTAAAAGTTTTTGCCATAAATTGAGAAGACCTCTTATTGTAATAGACCAACATTTAATAATCTTGACCATTTTTGTTTAATACCTTTAAATTTGGCAAAAAATCCAAAGCTTCGTTTAAAAATTCCAACTGTGAATCAGATCTGTCAAATACATTCCTAAATGTATAAAAATTATTTAATGATAAGGAGTTCAAGATATCAAACAGATTACTAGATTTTTCTACAATATAAATTGTTGCAAAAGCTTCATTTGGAAGTGCACCCAAACTCATGTATGTATTCATACCACTGGCAATTGAGTCGAGTCGCTCAAAAGTTGAACGGCATAACTAGCTCTAATTTTTCAAAAGTTGGGGGATTAAGGTGAGAATTAGTGAGTTTAGGTGCTCATCTGTAGAACTGCTTTTTATCGGAATTATAGAAACATTTAATAAATGACCAAGACGTTTTTCTACCCTGAAAGCAAAAGGTGTGCTTAAGTTACTGCGGGTGGCCTTAGTTAAGTGACATGGGTCAAAAATATAGAACATATTCTCACCTCCTACCTAAAACTCTGTATTTTTAGGTGTAATTTCTAGACATTTAGTCAAATCAATAAAGGTCGAGCCCATGTCACTTGCTATGCCTTCCACTTTTAAATATATATACTTTAAATTTAAAATACAATCTTCTAAAATAGCACGAAGTTTATCACCCATCGATACAAAAGATGCAGTGTTTATCCTTATCAGCCATTGTCTTCATTTTGATTTCAAGGGCCTTATATATTGATTTATTATGTAGTCCTAGTTGACATTTCAGCTCTTCAGCATGTATAGTTGGTGAAAGGTCGTGAGAATGTAGAATTATCTTTTCACGAGTTTTTTCATATGTTGGTTGGTTGAATATCATCCAAATTCACCCATTTTGTTTCTTCATCTTTTGAAATATTAGAACCTGAAAGTGATAATAATAATGAAGGTATTGTTGATACAGTATTAACAGCAAGCATAAGGCTATTTAATTGCAGTCAAACAATATCATGTTAGTACCAATAAAGTGTC
>MU195854.1:0-11563 GCA_016904865.1 Pissodes strobi | reverse complement strand
GACAGGGTGATATTTGTTTAGTAGCTTATGCATTTTAGTAGATTACAATATGGAGGAAAAGTGATACTTTTCATGGCGCGCTCGTGTTTAACAGCCGAACGGAGTGAGGCTGGTAATAGAGAGCAAGCCATGAAAAGTAACTTTTCCTCCAAATAAAATATGCTGTTTTTTCTTCAAATGTCGACAAATTAATGCAAAAACATCTCTTTTTAATAGTAATAATAATTATTATTATTAAAGATAAGTGGGTTCGCAAGGGGGCTTAGACCGGTGTCGGTGAATAGGCACAGGTTGTTGCTATAGTAATGTAACATAAAGCTGTCAGTGGACACTGTCAACAATAATTTTTTTTTTTTGAAATTGCGTCTCCGATTGCGTTTTAATTCCGTATTGATAATCAGTTATTGGGTAAGTTCGATTAAATAATAACCAATTTGTTCCTAAATTAGTGATTTTTAGAAATGCAGTCACAAATTGAGTGATAAATACAAATTGTAGTTTAATAAATCTTGAGTTGTTGACGCTTATTTTGTTGTCTGTTTGTATTGTATTGTATCTATGTTGCTATGACAACACTTCCTCCGCCGGCGGAAAAGTGAAAAGTAAAGCTCCGGCGGAGGAAAAGCGAAACTTCACGGCCGCCTACACAGTCGAGTAATGATGGATTTACTGACGTTTGAAGAAAAAAGTTTTTGTTCAGCGGCCTGACAAGCCGAGAAAGATAGAAGGGACGAAAAAGAAAAAAACTTGCAAGATAAAACAAAAGAACTTGTGGAAAAAACTAAACATATCGAGAGTTTACGTCGTAGCAGTTCGGTTTTTGAGGCCGAAGCTATATTGTTGCTCAGCTAGAAAAGAAAAACAAGCAAATAAAAGAACTCTCCGACGAAGTTAAAGAGTTAAAATTGGCGGAGCAAGAATTACGGGAGAAATTGCAATCATATATGGAGTTAAAACTGGATAACAATATTAAGGGGCTAATGTATTAGTTTATGGGAATATGATCGTGACTATCGAAACTTTCGAAATTGAAAACCAACGGCTGGAGACCGAACTTAAAAGGATGCTCCTATTTATCATGAATTCTAATCAGCATAATTATTATCCTTGAAGGGCTGAGGTAGGCCCACTTTTTCACAATCGGCACAGAGGAATGTATTTACTATTTACTTGCCGATATTGTGACTTTCTTGAGGTTATAGTGCAAAAAATTAAATCACAGCAGCATATGTCGCATACGTCAGCGGTATATTTATCATTAACTATTAGATTATACAAATAACTTCTCTTAGAGAACTGTGCAAAATATTAACTTAAATACATGAGTATAAATCGCCCGACAATTCTAAAAAAGCGACCGAAAGATGTCAAAAAAAAAATTATTGTTCGTTCCGCCGTTACCCAGGAAACAATTGCAGCGTCCTGGATACTCAGAACTGTAGCCTGCTAAATTAACTTAAAATAGACTTTATGGCGGCATTTCTTTTCAGGGAAAGTATTATGATTATGTTTATACAGTTTGCTTTTCACCGAACATAACCGCCGCCCTTGAAATGACTGAGTCTGTAGAAGGAATTTCAATAATTAATAGTCACTAAACGCATGGGAGGAAGCAAAGGTCACTTAATCACGGGTTTAGGAATCTACTTCGGAGCCTATCAGAAGCGGACACATTTTCGCGATACTTCGTTTGATTAAGCCTCCTTTAGTTTTTACACTCACTACCCGCACTACATGGTCCAGCCCAGGATGTACGGCAGTGGTTCTTCCCATTCTCCAGGATTGAGAAGATAAACCATCTTCTTTCAGTAGCACTAGGATACCAAGAAGTTCACCGGAATTAACTTGCGACTTCCATTTAAATCGTTGGTGCAATGTATGCAAATAATCCGAAGACCAGCGAGCCCAGAAGTGTTGCGTCATCTTCTGGATATGAGCGTAACGACCAAGACGATTGACAGGAATCTGGGTTACATCGGTTTCTGGAACGGCATTCAGGGGACGGCTATAAGGAAATGCTCCGACGTTAGAGCGTCAAAATCATTGGGGTCATCTGATAATTGCACCAATGGCCGAGAATTTAAAACCGCTTCGATTTGTGTAACAAGGGTATAAAACTCCTCATAAGTCAAAGGAGTGTTATTAATAACGCGTTTCAGGTGTTGTTTACATGATTTAACCGCTGCCTCCCATATGCCTCCAAAATGGGGTGAACGTGAGGGAATAAAGAGCCATTGCATTTTAGTATTTTCTAAAAAGCCTTGAAACTTGCTATCATTCAATACGTCATAAATTGCCTTAAACTCATTATTGGCGCCTATAAAATTTGTTCCATTGTCGGAAACTAAGGTTTGGCAAAAACCACGACGAGCAGTAAACCGCTTAAAGGCAGCTATGAACGATTGAGTTGTGAGTTCTGTAGCCAGTTCTATGTGCACTGCTTTCGTGCAAAAACAAACAAAAAAGCATAAGTATCCCTTAATGTATTTTTTATTTCGAAATTTGGAATCCTTAAGTAGAAACGGACCAGCGTAATCTACACCTGTGGTAGAAAAGGGAAATGAAGGTGTCACTCTTTGATTAGGTAAATCGCCCATCTGAGCCTGGAGTGACCTTGGATTGGCCTTAAAGCATGGTATACACTTACGTATAATACCTTTTACCAAAGTTTTCCCATTTAAAGGCCAAAATCTCTGGCGCACAAAAGACAGGGTCGCATGAGCACCAGGATGGAGATTTCTTATATGCTCATAATTGATTATTAGCTTAGTGAATGCAGCGTTATGAGGCAATAGTATGGGATGTTTGTAGTTGAATTTAAGTTTGGCATGTCTTAGTCTACCTCCTACTCGTAAAATTCCGTCTTCATCTAGGAAAGGATTTAAGGTACTTAAACGACTAGAAGGCCGAACAATTTGATTCTTCTGGATTCGCTGAATATCTTCCAAAAAATGTTCCCTTTGAATCAATTTAATAACAGCGCACAGAGTCTGATTAAATTCGGCTGGTTGAATACGACCGGTTTTTCTTAAAGCTTTGGGTATTTTGCAATTTTTAGTAAAACGGTAACAGTATGATATAACATTTATAAGTTTTGTGAAGCTTGAGCATTTGGCTATAATCTTATTTAAATCCTGAGATGATATATTTGAAATCAAGCATAATGGCTTTGGATTAAATTCGGGAATTTCCGTGTGATTATCGTTATTAACTTTACGTGCAAAACTACTAATATGGTTGCCAGTAGGCCAGGTACGACTAGGTTTTGACAGGAAACTAGGACCATGCCACCAGAGTTCACTATTTTTTAAGTCATGAGGACTAACTCCTCTGGAAATCAGATCCGCAGGGTTCTGAGATGATGGAATATGATACCATTTATCAGTGTCCGATAATTGCTGTATCTCAGCTACTCGATTGCAAACAAATGTTTTTAAATTACGCGGCTCTAAGCATAACCATGAGAGTACAATCGAGGAATCTGTCCAATAAAATAAATCAGTAACCTTGATATCTAACGTTTCTAAAATTTTCTTCATGAGTTTAGCCAGTAAAAGTGCGCCGCAAAGTTCTAACCGAGGTAGTGAAACTGCCTTTAAAGGCGCAACACGAGATTTGGCGCAAAGAATTTTACTAGCTGTCTTGCCACTGTTGTTTTTCGAGCAAACGTATATACATGCACCATAGGCAGATACAGAAGCGTCAGAAAAACCATGGATTTGAATTTTGTTGGAGTTTTTAAGAATAACTTGTCGAGAAATTTTTATGGTGCTTGCAGAACAAAGTTGCATACTAAAATCTGTCCATTTCTGGCAGACTTCCTTTGGTACGGGTTCATCCCAAGATATTTTCAATAGCCATAATTTTTGAAGGATACATTTGGCTTGGATTATCATAGGACCCAACAATCCCAGAGGATCAAATATTTGGGAAATATCCGACAACATGGATCGTTTAGTAATTATACTAGGATTAGGGTTTATGTTTGAGTTATAAACTAATTCATCAGACTGTGGTTTCCATAATATGCCCAATGTTTTAGAACTTTGGGCATCGTTAATGGAAAACTCAATAGAATTTTCCCCATCTAAATTAGTAAGTAAAAATGGATCATTTGCGGCAAATTTTCGCAAGTCAAAGCCATACTCTTTAAATATCTTGATGAGGTTATTTCGAATATTCAAAAGGCTTTCTAATGAATGGCTTCCCGAAATCACGTCGTCCACGTAAATATCATTGGCTATAACATGGCTTTCTGTAGGATATTCAAACTGTTTGTCTAACGAGATTTGTTTGAGACAACGTGTGGCCAAAAAAGATGCACTGGCTGTACCATACGTTATGGTATTTAATTTAAAATGACAAAGTTCAGAATCGGGGTTATCACGCCAGACAATTCTTTGCAGATTACGTTGGTTGGGATCTATCAACACCTGACGATACATCTTTGCAATATCTCCTGTCAACACGTAATCATGCTGACGAAATCGAATGAGGATGGAGACCAAATCACTTTGAACGTTTGGGCCAATCTTTAAAGAATCGTTCAGAGATATACCAGATGAAGATTTGGCGGAGGCGTCAAAGACCACTCTCAATTTAGTGGTAAGACTGTCATGTTTTTCCACTGCATGATGCGGCATATAATAAATTGGAGAATCAACATGTTTGTTAGGGTCAATTTTTGTCATATGGCCTAAATTAATATATTCATGCATAAAAGCAGAATAAGCAATTTTAAAAACTGGATTTTTTGTGAATTTGCGTTCAATAGACAAAAATCTTTTTACGGCAGTTTCTCGGGAGTCACCAAGGTTGTCAATACTGGACTTAGTGGGTAAACTGACCTGAAATCTACCTGAGCTATCTCGAGTATACGTTTTTGAGAAATGAATTTCACATTCAAGTTCTTCTGTAGAGAATTTTGTGGACAAGTCAGGGGTTTCTTCAATTTTCCAAAACCTTTCGAGGCTGTCATATAAATCATGATTGTTTGTATTTAAGCAACAATTTGTTTGAAGAGGTTTAGAACAAGGTAGGGGACCAGAAATTAACCAACCTAATTTACTGGCTTGTAAGGTAGGTTTATTCCTTCCTAAGTTTATCTGCTCAGATTTTAATAAATCATAAAAGAGACTAGCACCTACTAATATGTCTATTTCTGAAGGCTCGAAAAAAGTGGGATCAGCAAGATGAATATCGTTAGGTATGACAATTTCAGAGGTACTTAAAGGTTGATGTGGCAATATTTCAGTTATTTTGTCAATTACTAAAGCTGACAACTGGAAATCATGCATATTATTGTTAGAAGTTATCGAAAGATTAAGACGCTTATTGATATAAGTTGTTCCTTGATTAATTCCGCAGACAGGAATATTTATTTTATCAAAAGTGAGATTTAACTTTTCAAATAAAGTTTTAGATATGAAGTTGGACTGTGATCCACTGTCAAATAAAGCCTTGCACATGATCGGGTTTTGGTGTTTGTCGTATACCTTGACTAAGGCTGTAGATAACAAAATATAATTATTAGAGGTTAGATTGGCGCACGATAAGGTATAATTAGGCTTAGATGCTGCATCATTTGAAATATTATTAGATGTTCTAAATGATTGGTTAATAAGTTGATTTGATGACGATTGAGGTATGCTATGTGATCTTGGCGCGGGCACCGGAGTACTGATCTGGCTGTTATTAGCGTATTCATTGGTTTGAGTATGTAGGTTGGTTTGCCGAGGAATGGAACCATGGGTTGCATTGATATTATTAACTATAGGTTTAGGATCATTATTCGTCAAAGTCTGTAGATTATACGATATAGGATTTTTAAATTGAATATCATTTGTGTTAGATTGTTGATGCAACAAAGAATGATGATTGTGATGACAAGTTTTACAAGTATATTTAGACCTGCACTTTGAATTTATATGGCCAGGGCGCAAACAATTTGTACATAGGTTTAACCGTTTTGCTTCGTTGTATCGAGATTGTGTGGGTAAATCAATAAAATGTTTGCACATATAGACAAAATGCTTTTCTTTGCAAAATGGACAAGGGCTGTTATTATTGTTAACAAATGTAGCATGAGAATATGTTTTTTGTGCAAGCGAGTGTCTATTAACATAATCGGACCTGCTACTATAGGTTTTGAAATCAATTGATTCAAGCAAATGACAACGCTCTGTTAAAAAATTCACAAAATTTTGTATGGAGGGACTTTGATAATTTTTGGAGAATATTTCCCATTCTTTATGTGTTAATTGATTAAACTTAGATGAAAGTAAATAAATTAGTAAAGTATCCCAATTAGAAACCTTTTCTCCTAAATTCTCCAGTGAACGAAAATGCTTTTGAAAATTGTCTAAAAATTTTCGTAAATATTGGTGAGTTTCTTCTTTTATTATTGGCAAATTAAATATTGCTTTAATGTGCGAATGAATTATGGCCTTTTTATTTTGATATCGTTCAATTAAAAGATTCCAGGCAATAAGATAATTATCATCGGTGGCGGGTAAAGAACTAATTATTTGAGCGGCATCTCCCTTAAGAGCAGATTGAAGGTAGTAAAATTTTTGAAGATTAGACAATGATTGATTTTTATCAATTAGAGATTTAAACGTATCATAAAACTGTGTCCATGCGTCATAAGTACCTGAAAATTCGAGAATTGAAATAGGAGGGAGTTTTGTAGCAAAAATATTTGCAACACTTTGTTCAGTGGTAACGTTTTGAATATCAGAGGATTGAGGATTTAATTTTATAAGTGGTTTAGAGGCTTGCAATGCCAATCGGGCCATTGAGATAACATGAAAATATTTTTCTTCAAAATCAGCGCGATCTTCCTCTTGATGGTCGGCTTCAGGTAGTTTATGTACCAAGCAAATGTCTTCAATCGCGGTTTGTGTACGATCAAATTCATTCAATGTTGATTCAAAAGCATTTAAACGAGTTTCGATTTGAGCAACATTTTCTGGAAGACACAAGGCTTGAGGTGTAAACGAAGTCAAAAAATTTTGGAATCGCGTAATTGACGCCTTGATATGTCCACGACGCGAAATAAGAAATTTCAATTCTATTTTTGCTTTATTTAAAAGCTCTTCTGGGGTCAATTCTTGAGGCATTTTGCTATTTTACCAATTTCACTACAATAAGATATTCGACTAAATAATACACAGGTAATGAAATGCAAAAAAAAACTATTATAATATTATACCCCAGACGCAAAATGAATATACACTTATTTCAAGGGTTTTTAGGCACCAAAATACAAGTTTTAGCGGTTATCTTTAAAAACAACGACCTACGAATTTTAGATTCAATACTGAGATTAAATGAGGATTAGGTTATGCATAAAAAATAAACCAAATAGTAAAATAGAGATGTGCGGTTCATATGAGATTCAGCGAGACAGAAGTAAACAATCACCCAACTGAAACTAAGGGCTACTTAAGTATCTTATAAATAAAAAACAACGTGAGCACAATAAAGACTTATGAGAACCCTTAAACCAAGTCAAAGCAAACTTCCATGGTTTTGTGTATAGGCTCGAAGCTCATTCGCTCGTCAAATTATAATATAGGTTTGGTTTAATAGTTCTGCTGATGGATTGTTATAGGTTCAACTGGAATGGACTGACCTTGATATTGACTATCTTCTGGTTTACCATACATCAATCGGGCTTGTACCATGTATCCAGCGTCGAAGGACCATTATGAAGGGCTGAGGTAGGCCCACTTTTTCACAATCGGCACAGAGGAATGTATTTACTATTTACTTGCCGATATTGTGACTTTCTTGAGGTTATAGTGCAAAAAATTAAATCACAGCAGCATATGTCGCATACGTCAGCGGTATATTTATCATTAACTATTAGATTATACAAATAACTTCTCTTAGAGAACTGTGCAAAATATTAACTTAAATACATAAGTATAAATCGCCCGACAATTCTAAAAAAGCGACCGAAAGATGTAAAAAAAAAAAATTATTGTTCGTTCCGCCGTTACCCAGGAAACAATTGCAGCGTCCTGGATACTCAGAACTGTAGCCTGCTAAATTAACTTAAAATAGACTTTATGGCGGCATTTCTTTTCAGGGAAAGTATTATGATTATGTTTATACAGTCTGCTTTTCACCGAACAATCCTGTTCCAAAATCAGCTAAATCCCCATCAGATCTTAACATGATCAATACCCAAAAACCCAGAAAAAACCCAAAGTTTAAATTATTGGAGATTCTTTTAGTGTCAGGAGCTGCAGCGTATTGTTGAAATCCTACACAAACGCGAAATTCGATATGTATAGTCAGCATAGGAATAGACTTTTGGTGAACGAGCTGACAGAGGAAGCTTTGACCTTTAGTGGGTCCTTTTGTCAGGATAATTTTATTTTTATCTTCTCAGATTGTGGAAATGCGTTACGAGGTATACCCACCCATTGGAGACGAAAACTGGAATAGTCTTCTGTATCTGTCATCAAAAAGCAATGTGATTGTAATTTGTTCGCCATTCGCTTATAATCGGAAAGTTTGAAATACTTTTATTTATAATAATAATACATTTATTCACGAGTTTGTCCATAACGATAAAAACGATTCTGCGTTTTTGACAATGGATAGCTTTATGCAGGTAAGAGAAAGATCGCGTTTTGGCGAACCAAGCTTTGCGAGTAAAAAATGTTTATGTAAATATGTAAATGTTCATTTTCTATCTGTGAATGGTGGCGTAAAGATTTCGTCAACCGGAGGAGTGGGAGTACTGTTTACATTCTAAAATTGATAGACTAACGCATTATAATGTAATCGTTCTGGTTCCGCTTCAAGTGCTTGTAATGGTAGTGTTATAGTTCATTCGGAGCCGGTTACTTTTTAGAGTAGAGGGAGGCAGTGACTCCTTCACTGTAGTGTCCCTGAATATTCAGTCAATAAGAAATAAGATAGATGAAGTGACTCTTTTTTTGGAAAGCATTAATTATCCCAATCTCATAATGTTGTGCGAACACTGGATTAAACCAGATGAAGCATTTGTTTTGCCACACTATTCTATGGTTCATAAGTTTCGCCATACAGCAATGCTGCATGGAGGAACATATATTTTAATAAATAATGAGTTTTCTAAATTGTATAGTTTTAAGAGTGCTTCCCAATTCAGCGATCTTTTGGAAGAGAGGATATTTGAAATGTCAGCGGCATATTGTTTTAGGCTTAAATTGCATGTCATCTGTACATCTCCGATGGGAAATGTAGAGAACTTGTAAGCTAAGTTGGAGAATTTATTGGCGCGACTGCCTTCTGATTCTTATATAGTGTTGTCCGGTGATTTTAATATAAATTTTTTGGACTGTTTTAATACAAATACTATGTTTTTGCAGCATTTGTTCAGATCATTCGAGTGGCATATGCATGTTACAGAGCCTACATGTAATACAGCTTATTCGTCAACCCTAATTGATTATCTTTGTTCAAATCTAGTCATTGGCCAGGGTCATTGTGATGCTATACCCGCAGGTTTATCAGATCACGAAGCAGTAAAATGTATTTTTTCTATTAACAAACGTTGTAAACAAAGAGTCAGAAGGAGGGGCAGGCTGTTTACAAGACGAAATTTTGGTAGGTTCTCGCAAAGGTGTGCTGAAACTGACTGGCAAGCAGTGTATTTGGCTGGGGATCCGTTGGAATCATTTCATTTAACGCCGATCAATATCTTTAACTATTCTTTTCCAATAAAAAAACAATAAAAGTAAAATTAGGAAGCCTTGGATTACTAGAGGCTTAAGACTTCGGCAAAAAATATGCGAACCTTTCATTATATTACAAAATTCTACTTTTATGATCCAACATTCCAGACATACTTCGTCAGATGTAGGAAAATATATAGGGTACTTTTAAAAGATGTTATTTAAGTTGTGTTACTTGGAGCGTTGTATAAATGATTATTTTGCCTCAGGTGCATTTCCGAGCTGTTTGAAGGTGGCAAATATTGTGCCACTCTACAAAGGGGGTGATGAGGACAGCCCCACGAACTATAGGCCTATTGCCTTGCTGCCTGCATTTTCAAAGGATGTTGAGAAAATCTGGAAAGGCACGGTCTTTTAAGCTCAGAGCAATTTGGCTTCCAAGCTGACATGGGAACTAATGACGCTATATTTGTTTTTCTGGAAAAACTTAACCTGAAGGTAGATGTGGCTGCGGCAATTACGTGGAACGTAACGCGTGGTTGGGCATTGTCCTTTTTAAAGATTATGTTGCCTTTTAAAATGTGACCATTGTTTGTTGGTGTTGTTTGTTTACTCTTCGTCGATATGTTCTTCAGGTCCAATGACAAGTAACACTGATGATGGCTTAGGCCGAAAGCGCTCTGTTATGCTTTTATAAGAAGTCCTTTTGGATTAAATTTTGCATGGAATACAAAGTGTTTCATTTGGTATGATTCATACATGCACACAGCCACCACTCTTCACTTACTTTCTTTATATGACCACTAAATCCCACTAAATCATTCACTTTGACTTCTTTTCCCACTTCAGACGTTTTTATTTTGGAATCAGGGCCAGACCCTTACTTCCAAATAACCTAATTTGACTCACATTTGGTTTCCTGTTGTGCCACTTTTAATAAGGGGTAGTTTCGAGTCCATATGGACTGCAGATCGATTTCTGAGGTAAACTGCAGTAGCCACAGTTTCATTCCAAAAAAGCTTTTCAAGCTTTGCATCGTATAACAAACATCGAGCCCTTTCAACTAGGGTACGGTTCATCCTTTCACTCATACCATTCTGCTGTGGTGTACACATTTGTTTCTTGATGCAGAATGCCATGCTTTTTATAAAAATCCTTGAATTTGTTACTATGAAATTCCCTACCTTGATCAATGAGAAAAATCTTAATTTTAGTACCCCTTTGATTTTTCACAAAGTTCTTGAACTCCTGAAACTTTTCAAAAACCTCATCTTTGCCCCTTAAGAAATATGCAAATACCCCATCCTTGTGTAGTCGTCCTCTACCATCATGAAGTATTTAGAGCCCTCAAGAGATGTCACGTCCATTGGGCTACATAAGTCTCCATATATTACCTCCAATAGGTAATTTGCTCTATTTCCTTTATGACTGAAGGGTAATCTACTTTGTTTGCCTTCACAGCAAGGTTCACATAGTTCACCACCCTTAGTCATCGAGCTTTGAAATTCAAACCCTGTTACCAATCCATTTGCAGTGAATTGGAAACCTTGACAGAATGTTCCTCCTCAGCTGTTATTGTGATTTGAACATCACCAGAATACTCTATAACTAACCTGGTATTATTTGCCACTGTAATTTCCTTCACGGGTAGTTCTTTATTGACATTTACGAGCCAGTTCCCCCTTGATGTAAGATGAACATACGAATCTGAATTATTGAAATTTTCTGTTAGAAACACTGCATTAAAGGCGTTCAATGAATCTTTATTGCAACACGTATTTCCTATTAAAGTTAGCAAGTAAAGATTTTATTTAAAAAAAACAAATCTAGCACCGGACAGTCGTGTTTGCAAAGCTCGGCTCCGGTAGTGGAGCCGTAGACCGGCACCA
>JAEQML010074323.1:0-14445 GCA_016904865.1 Pissodes strobi | reverse complement strand
TTTTTCCAATCAGGAAAAAAAATCACCCGAAGTGGCTTAATAAAAGCAGGACAAAATAGGCTTATCTGGACAATTTTCAAGATGACTCGCATCTTGTGAGTGCGTGCGAGTGTTGTGTGAGTGTGTTAAATGTGTGAGTATGTGTGCGTGTGAAGGCGAGGGCCGTGGCGTTTGCGCGAGAGCGCGCATGGGGTTTTAAAGGAGATGAAAATGGGATAAAAGAGTTGTTTAATGAGAAATAAGGGCACATCAGCCCTTGAAAATATTTAATTTTTATATATGTTCATATTAATTATATATATTCATATTAAATATAACAGTACCACTTAATACTTAAAATATATTATATGTGGACATGCATTTTACTGAAACAGTAGTATAAAAGCTTTACTATGTACGGTTAAATCAGTTTATAAATATGGCTAGAAATACCATGACTTGAAACTTTCAAAGATAATTATGAAATAAAAAAAATTAAAATGAAATTACTCTAGTTGCCATCGGGGTCTTCCTCATTATGAGGCAATTCTGCATTAGAACACTATCCACTGCAGTGATGACATCATTCCCGGCACACCATTCCCGCGGACCGGCCGCAGCATCCACACGCATCTCCACATCTGGATTTTGCACGCACTCCTAATTAGGTTCAGTAGACTCAGCGGGGCAGCGAGCAGATCGGAGCAGTGTGGCACAAACCGCGCTGCGTAGTCCAGTTTTCTCCAGTCATACTTCGTTGCGTTGTCAACCAAGTCATCAGAGCAACAACGAAGAACTACGGGGAAACGGTCAGAATAAAACAAACTGGACCCGCCTTCTGAAGCCTGCACTCGAATAGAGAGGGATAAGGGTGCTACAGGACCCCGGGGATGCAGAGACCTTGACCAGTATAATAGCCCGACCTTTGCTATAGCTGCAACAGACACGGATATTCTTGCCATGCTTGTCCAGCGTAGAAAACCTACACAGAAGTTTTGATTTTTCGATAAAGGGGTCTGTGGAAGAGGCAGAGAACATCGAATTGATACAGGAGCACCTTGACAATGTGACGTCAGCCATTTTCTTTACTCACGCCTTTTCCGGCTGTGATACAATGCCAGCAGTTTTTGGAAAAGGAAAGGCATCAACATTGAAAATTCTCCAGGGCAACGAAGTTGGAGTTTTTAATAAGCCCGGAGCAGATTTGGAGAGGATCGTCTCCTGCGGTAAGAAATTGCTTCTTGCTTTATACAGAGGAGCGAAATATGCCACCCTAGATGACCTTCGCTACACCCTCTACAACAAGTGTAGCCACCACGCAAAAGCTAGATGCTGACTTGCAGCTGAAAACTTAGCCCATGCAGCTGCTCGACAACATTCATTGCGCGTGCACCTGCAGGTAATTTGAAGAAAAATAAAAGGGTAAAGCATTCTGCATTAGTAAAATATTAATTAGGTTGATATTTTTTAAGTTCAAGAATGGCTTGGGACAGGAACATAGCTGGACGCAACTAACAACGGCTGGAGAAAACTGGACAACCCAGCGCGGCTTGTGCGCTTGCCCTGTCGAGTCTCTTGAGCTTAATTAAGTGTGCGTGGAAGTCCAGATGTAGAAATTTATGTGGATGCCGGTCCGAGAGGATTGAACACAGTAGTGGAGAGTGTTCATGCAGAATTGCTTCATAATGAAGAAGTCCCCGACGGCCCAGATGGCGTTTAGAGTAATTTAATTTTTTTTATTTCATAATTATTTGTGAAATTGTCAAGTCATGGTACTTCTAACCATACTGATCTAACTGTACATACATGCTTTTATACTACTGTTTCAGGAAAATGTATGTCCACATATCTTTTAAATATTAAGTGGTACTGCTATATTTAATATGAATATTTATACTGATTTTTTTAGCCATTTCCGGAGAATTTTTCCCGAGTGGGAAAAATTATCATTTCCGGGTTAAAAAATTACTTTTTCTTAAAAAAAATACGTTTGAACCATGATCAGATGACCCCTTGGAGCCGTGAACGCCAATTTCACTTTCTAGTAGTTTACATTAAAATTGTAATATCTCCATTGGCTCTTGTAAATTTTCCAATGCGGGAATTTTTGGGGACTTTGTTTCCGATGATAAGGTACTGTCTTAAGAACCCAAATCAGTCGTCAGATGTTATGAATTATTTTTTCTGCGATACCACATTCCTCGGCAACCTAACGTTTCTAGTTTATGCCGGAAGTAAAAATAGTGGGAGGGCGAAACGGCAATCGCACCATGCGCGCGCGCGGCAACATGCGTTTTTATAGAGACAAAGGTCTCAGATACACAAATCACAAAACAGATTGCGGTCTGCAGATTTTGCAAACGAGGATCCCATTGGAGCCTGCACTATAAGTGCCATTCCTTTCGTTCCCTTTTGACCCTCTGTATAAGGTACTCGGAAGGTATAGATAAGCAATTTAATTTTAATTTCAGTCTATTGGAGACAAATTTTCGCAGTCTATTGAAGACAATTAGGTTAGTGAATTAATCAATGAAAGAATTTTATTTTTATTTCTCAATCGAAATAAATGAAAAATAATAATTATTAAATTAAAAATAAAATAAAAATTTTATGAACGAATTAGACGATCTCGTAGAGAAACTAAATTCGTTAAGTTTTAAGAAAAACAGTACTGCAAGTACAATATTAGAATTAAGTAGTAATAGTACCGTAGGTACAGCGATTATAGACGAAGTTATATCTAGTACTGCAAGCACAGATATAATTGGCAGCATGCCTAACGGAAACGAAGATAATCAAGTTAGAAATAATATGAATTGGAATCTTTTTAAATCCAAATTGGATAATATTAAGCCCTACGATGGCGATAGTAATACTTTAAACAAATTTATTTTAAAATGCGAGAACTTAATAAGATCTTATGCCGTATTAAACGATTATGAATTGAATCAGCAAATTTTTGACTGTTTTCAGGAAAAACTAATCGGAAAAGCCGAAATTTTAGTAGGAAATAGATCCGAATTAACAAATTGGAATGATTTAAAATTAGCTTTAATACAATGTTTTGCTGATAGGAGAGATTTAGATTGTTTAGTACAAGAATTAACGCGAACGAGACCCTTCAAGGGAGAACATTTATTAAATTTTGGTAGTAGGTTGCAATTATTAAGAAGTAGTGTTATACAACGTATTAGCAATGATAATACTCTTGATCAAAATCAAAAACTTTGTCATATAAATCTATACGACAAAACAGCGCTTAACACTTTTATAGCAGGTTGTTCAGGAATTCTGAAAAATAACATGTATATTAGAAAACCAGACTCTCTGGAAGATGCTATGGGTTATGTAGCTGAATTTGAAAACTTTGAACGATTATATGGAAATTTAGGACAAACAGGAAATCCTAATAAAATAAATAACTCTATTAATAGACCATTTAATCATCAAAATCCCCAATATTTTCAGTCGCAGACAAACGCAAATTTCCAACCAAATTTTAATCGCGTGAACCCAAATTTTAGTAGCCAAAATCAATCTAATATGTCTTTAAAACCTTCATGGCCCTCACAACCTATAAATATTCAACCGAAACAAATACCTACCAAACGTTATCCAACCAATCGAGAAGTATTTGGACCACCTCGTAATGTATTCAAGCCAAATCAAACTCCACCAAATCAACTTCCAAAACCAACTCCTATGTCAATTGTATCTAGAAATACAAATGGATTCACCAAAATAAATCCCCAAAATCATACCTTTTCTAGACCAATTAATCAATATCAAAGGCAAGTTCAACCATATCAAAACCCAAAATACGTTTTCGAAGAACTTTATTCAAATGAATTCGAGGAAGATGAATCGAATAATTTCTCAAACTCATATTCCGATACGTCACAATACGAAATTCAATATGAAGAACAAAATCCTATAAATATCAATAATCAAATCGATTATGACGATAATGCCCAAATAGAACAAATTCACGAATTATCTGTAAACGATAATAATGAAAATTTTCTAGACCCAGGCCCCTCAAAACCACAAGCCTGACGGAAATTAATATTTCCTCTAGTAACGCTTTACCATATATACAACTCGAATACCCGAAAATAAAATTATTAATCGACACAGGCAGTTTTCGTTCTATTCTAAGACCTACAGTGGCTGAACAATGTTTCCCACAATGTATTTATCGTTCCCAAAATATTATTAAAACCGCCATAGGAAGTGAAAATACCCAATTTCAAGCCGATATTCCAATTTTTCTAAAATATGGTAACAATCACGAAATCAATTTTATTCTTTTTGACTTTCATGACTTTTTTGACGGAGTTATAGGACTAACTGACTTAAAGAACATGAGTCTAAATATTGATCTAATTAATCAAAGATTGATTGGACCTGATATCGAAATTCCATTCAAATATAGAGAAAATTTGGAAACAGATTTTTCCATCACTCTTAATCCAAACGAAAAAGTACTAAAGAATATTCCAGTTAATATTTATGAAGGCGATATTATTGTAAAAGCAACACAGCTAGATAAATTAGTAATTCCACCCGCACTTTCTCGTGCAAATAACGGATTTGCTATTCTAGAAATTCAAAATCCCCATGATAAATATATAACTGTAAAATTTAAAGAACCATTAAAAGTCGAACCGTTTGAACAAAATCAATTCGAATTATATAATTTTGACACGTTTACGCAAAATAAAAAACGCAATCAAGAAAATAAAATGTTCAAAAATAATTTAATTCGTACGCAACATATGAATCCGGAAGAAAAGGAAGCGATTTCCAAGTTATGTAAAGAATTTTCTGACATATTTTATCAAAACGATGAAGAATTGTCTTTCACATCCAAAATTAAACACGAAATCAGGACAACGGACGATATCCCTGTACACACCAAGTCATATCGATATCCATTTGTTCATAAAGAAGAAGTAAGACGGCAAATAAATGAAATGCTCGAAAAAGGAATAATAAGACCATCTAGTAGTCCTTGGTCATCACCCATCTGGATTGTTCCAAAAAAGGTCGATGCTTCTGGAAAGCAGAAGTGGAGAATTGTTGTAGATTTTCGAAAAATTAACGAAAAAACAATTTCAGATCGATATCCAATCCCAAATATAAGTGATATTTTGGACAAGCTAGGACGAGCCCAGTATTTCTCTACACTAGATTTAGCTAGTGGATTTCATCAAATAGAAATGCATAAAAACTCAATCGAAAAGACCGCATTTAGCGTAGAAAATGGACACTATGAGTTTTTAAGGATGCCATTCGGATTAAAAAATGCTCCATCCACTTTCCAACGAGTAATGGATGAAATTTTTAAGGACGTACAAAATAAAATTTGTATGGTGTTTATGGACGACGTAATCGTAATAAGCACAGGCCTAACAGAACATATTCAAAATCTGAAAATAATATTCGAAAAATTAAGAGAAGCAAATTTAAAAATCCAGATAGACAAATGTGAATTTTTGTGTAAAGAAGTAGAATTTTTAGGACACGTTGTAACACCCAACGGAATAAAACCAAATAAAAAGAAAATTTCTGCAATACAAAAATACCCCATTCCAAAAACACAGCGTGAAATCAAAGCATTTCTTGGTTTATTAGGTTATTATCGGAAATTTATAAAAAATTTTGCGAAGTTAACCAAACCATTGACACAGTGTCTCAAAAAAGATAGCAAGGTAGAACATACAAAAGAATTTGTTGATTGCTTTAACACTTGTAAAAATACGTTAACATCAGAACCAGTTTTGGCATATCCTGATTTTTCCAAACCATTTGAACTCACCACTGATGCTTCAAATTTTGCTATATCAGGAATACTTTCACAAGAAAACCACCCAATTTGCTATGCATCTCGTACATTGAATCCAGCAGAAATAAATTACTCAACGATAGAAAAAGAACTTTTAGCTATTGTATGGAGTTGTAAACATTTCAGACCATACTTATTCGGACAAAAATTTGTAATATATACCGATCACAAACCGCTACAATGGTTGATGTCATTAAAAGAGCCAAACTCAAGACTAATGCGCTGGAGATTAAAACTAGAAGAATTCGACTATGAAGTAAAATATAAGAAAGGAAAAACAAACCAAGCAGCAGACGCACTTTCAAGACACCCTGTAGATGTCAACGCCATAGAGACAGAATCAATATTTAACAATTTAGACAATCAAACAGTAGAAGAACTTTTGAAATTGAATATCAATGAGCCAAAAATAAAAATTATAAGCGATATTCAAATTAAACCACCAAATATTCAATTACCAGTAGTTCAACCATCCACTGACAATGAAACAGTGCATACGTCAGTAGAAAACCCGATATTTGCAATACCAATATCCGAAAGACCGATCAATGAATATAAAAATCAAATAATAATCACCGACGGAGAGGTAGAAAATATTCAAATACGAAGAGAAAAAGTCTTTGAAAATAATAGGATGTATGTCACTATCTCTAACAGAAATCCAACACCTCACATCGTGAAATTACTAAAAGAAAATATAGACCCTAAACGAGTTTATGCAATTTTCTTTAGAAACGATTTATTAGCACGAAATTTTACTGTGACTCTACAAAATCTATTTCGAAACTCTGCATATAAACTAGTACATTGCACTACATTTCTAGAAGACATTGAAAAGCTCTCTGATCAGAAAGAAAAGTTAGAAATGTATCACACGACTAAAACATGTCATAGAGGAATGAATGAAATGAAAGCAGCACTCAGCCGAATATTCTATTGGCCAAGAAAGTCTATAGATATAGAAAACTATACAAACAATTGCGAGACTTGCCAGAAGAATAAGTACGATAGAGATCCACCAATAATCAAATTTAATCTCACTCCAACAGCCTCAAAACCATTTGAGCACATTCATGTGGACACTTTCAGAATTAATAGCGCAGCTTTTGTCACCGTTATCGACTCATTTTCTCGATATGGACAAGCCTACCCTCTTAAAGCTATTACCGGAGTAGAAGTAATAGAAAATCTATTCAATTTTATAACGCATCACGGACTTCCATTAAAAATTACCGCCGATCAAGGTACCGAATTTAAAAACAAGGAATTAGAAGATTTTTGTAAAATGTACAAAATCAAATTACACTTTACTACACCCAAAAATAGTAATTCAAATTCCCCTGTTGAGAGATTTCACTCATCAATTATAGAAAGTTATCGTTGTTTACAGGAAGACCATAATATTTTAAATACGGAACAATTAATCAAACGAGCCGTTATGGGATATAATAATTCAATACATAGTGTTACGAAATATACCCCATTCGAAATTATCACAGGACATATAAAATCAATAAATCCGTTCGATCTTAATGATAATATGATAATTTCAAACTATGTACAAACGCATAAAGAAACATCGAATAAGCTCTACGAACGTATAAAAGAAGTCAACGAGCAAACTAAACAAGACATAATCGAAAAGCGAAATGAAACTAGAAACGAACCCCCAGATTTTCAATCGCAAAAAATCGCCTATATAAAAAATAAACAGCGAGGAAAAATGTATCCTAAATTTAAGAAAGTTAATTTAAAAGGTCAAACAGACATCAAAATAAAAACAAATAAAACATCATATCATAAGAGTAGCGCTAGGAAACCTAAAATTAAAATGAAACAATCTTTTCAGGTTAACGATGCTGAAAAAATTGACGACTCTGTTCCTAGTACTTCACATAGGACTGACGATAGGAGCTGACATTCAAGTAACAAACTTAAATAACCCTATCCTTCCTATAAAATTAGGAGACTCTAGAATAGTATATAATAGACATACGTTTTTGCATTATATAGATTTAAGTTACTTAATTAATCAATTAGATGATATCGAAAATAATTTCTTAATAATTAGAAATCATTTATTATTATCAAATGCTACGAATCATATTTCTTATCATGGCTTAGCGGAAAACTTACTTGTAAGAACAGAATATTTAATTCAAATCGCGAGTAATAAGTTACAAAATTTACACCCACATATCCGAAAAGAACGAGGATTAATAAATATTATTGGAAAAGCAAGTAAATGGCTATTTGGTACGTTAGATTCGGAAGATAGTCAACGATATGATGAAGCAATAAATATTTTGAATACAAATCAAAAACAAATTGCCAATGAAATGAAATTGCAAATTTCACTCTCAAAAAATCTAATAAAGAATTATAACAACACGATTATTACGCTTAGCAAAAATCAAGACAAGCTTCAACTTGGTTTAAAAGCGCTTCGCAATACAATGGAACGAGAAATAAAGTCCTTAGGAGATTATCTTAGTTTTCAAGGTATTCTTACGCAATTAAATTTAGATTGCCAAAATGTAATTATGTTTTTGGACAACTTAGAAAACGCTATTATGTTTGCAAAAATAAACGCTCTTCATAATAGTATTCTTTCAAGTTCTGACTTAAATGAAATGTTAAAATACTTAACGAAGATTTACAGAAAAAATGAAATTCCAAGGTTCCAAAATATATTGTCTTATTATCAATTTTTTGGTACGCAAATAACTTTTTCAAATTCAAAGCTTATCTTTGCTATTCATGTACCGATACTGAGACCTGAACCTTTCACCTTTTTCCATATTTACCCAGTAATCCAAAATCAAATGATATTTATCCCAAAATACCCTTACCTGGCACAAAATGAAGAAAAGAAACAATTTTCCAACGACGTTTGCCCGACCGTTGAAGAAACATACTTCTGTCTGGAAGAATTTCACCCTCGTGACGAATGTGTCAACAGTTTATTGATGAACACACCGACAGCCGACTGTCCAACTTTCAAAATCAATATTGAAGAAGCAATTGTAGAACAAATCACGAAAGAAATGGTTCTAATCCTGCCAGTTAAAGCCGAAAAATTGTTAGCCAAATGTAGCAGCGATCAATATTTGCCAATCGAACAGTCAGTTCTAGTCAAAATACCTGAAAGCTGCGAGATCCAAATCAATGGAAGAAAATTCCTGAATGATGTGAAAATTCAAGAAGGAAAACCATTAATCCTGCCAGAAATCAAACTGTCTGCAATAACGCACGAAACCATTTTGGAAATGCCAAATATAACCAAAATTAATCTTGACGAAATTTATCGCCTCAAGGATGCAGCCAATCAGCTGACTTCGTTTAGTATTGACAGCCAGCAACCCCAAAATACGTCATTTTACATCACCCTTGTGTTTTGCTCCCTAATTATTATAATTCTAGCAATAACACAAAGAAGAAAAATCTACCAGTTATGGAGATTCACCCAAAATAAGAAACCTAGGGATGAAGAAGAAGCCACACCCATGGAAAACATTCATTCGAAAAAACACTCCGTAATTTTCGAATCTTAAGGATGGAGGAGTTAAGTCACCACAACCTGTGGGAATTGGCCATTCAGCATGAAACCGAACCCGTGTGACTTGCCCAGTCAGCAGATGCACCGATGGGAACTAGATTTAAGCAATGTCATGTAATTTACCTTCTAAGATAGATTTTATGTAGGATCATTCTCTATTTAGCTATTGTCAAGTAAAGTCAAACTGTAGTTAGCTCCTAATAAATAATTTTTAAAAAGAGATTTTTGAAAGTTAAATACTTAAGTCCTGCTTCGCTGCTTCATATGTATTGTGCCTTTCAAAACATTTTTTGGGAAATATGGACCTAAAAATTACATTTACTATTTACAACATCACCTTGCTAAAAGACACCACAAATCATGGAGACAGTACTAAAATTTCATGCCGTGAACACAGACGACCATTCTGATTATCACATTAAAACGTTATTAATAATAAAAACAAATAATTATATTATATATATTTACGTACCAATCTGTCACAATCTTGAGTCCATAACCCCACTTACATTGTCAATTCGGCTGATAAGTGTCTAGTTGCGGTTGAGTTTCTGTCCCTTTCTGTACTACGCTCAAAAAGAGTCGGAAACATGTTCCTTGCCGCTTACACATGCGGGATTTTCAAATGCTAGTATAATACTTTCAATTATTTTGCTTGTTAATTTCGTGAAAATTATTAAAGTTTTGTTAGCTAAGGGTCCGGTTAACATATTCCTACCATTATAATACTTCAGTCGCTATATTTTGTTACCTTCTAGCTAAAAAAATGCAAAAAACGCGAAACTTCCATATAGCCTTTAAGAAAATTTGCTCCAAAATGGCGGCCCTGGTCTATTGTCGTCACTGTCCTGTATAAAGCCACTGTAGCTAACAGGCACCCAACCTGCCACCTATCGGGCATCTCGCTTTGGTAAACCCAACTCCAAAAATGCCTGTCCAATAAGAGCAGTGTTGGGCTCAGCATATGAAGTCCAAACTGTACTACGCAATCATCACAAACTTAAAGGAAAGCATATTTACATTAAGACTGACCTTGAAAAGGCTGCTTTGGACGACTTGAAAAAGCGTTGTGAACAGGGCGAGCATAATTTACAATTAAAATTCTTGAGGGGTATACCACAAATCATTCAAAAAAAAACCTCCCGAGTGGTCAAGCACCACCAACAACCGCAGTAAACGCCAACTCAAGAGCCGGATAAAATGCTCACACCTTAACGTCTATTACCAAAATGTTCGTGGTCTCCGTATCAAGTTAAAAAGGCTTCGCTGTAGCATGGCAGTTAATATTTACCACATAGTAGCTTTTTCAGAGACTGGCTTGAACAATACCTTTTACACAGGAGAGCTCGGTTTTGATGCATACAATGTATTTCGTTGTGATCGTTCGGCCCCAACCAGCACCGCCGAGCGTCTTGGAGGGGTCCTGATTGCTGTTTATCATTCCATTCCATCACGCTTAATAGAATCTACAATCTATGTTGTAATTGTCACAGGTAAAAAGCAAATGAACCTAGGATGTATCTATTTACCACCAATTAGAGAATATGAGCTCTTTGGCAACAATCTTGATGAAGTAACTCAACAGTTTAGTACTGCATTATGGGTGACTTCAACCTGCCCTAGGCTAGATGGACTATAGAGGATGGATACTCTACTGCTCACCGATCTGTGGACGGATATCTGTCTCCTACCGAACTTGGCAAAATACAAAATATGTCTGAGGTCTGTGCATTCCACAATCTGTTCCAGCTCAATGAGATACCCAACTTAAATTGTGTCATTCTCGACTTAGTTCTTTGCCATTCCAGGATGTCCATCACTCAGCCTGATGCCGATGAATTCCTACTTCCACTTGATAGTAATCACCCGCCATTGAACTTTCATATCAGTTTACAGCATAATTACAGCACTTCAAACCCCAAGGAGGTGGGTTTTACTACGATTCTAAATCTGCTGACTATAGAATTGTAAACGATTACTTGGGTATAAAACTTTTGATATCTTTGTACCAATCAAAAAAATTGGCAGTAGTAAGTTTCCCAAATGGTTCTCACAAGACTTAAAAGCACTTACCATATAGAAAAAATCGCCCATCAAAAATACAAGCCAATCAGGCTTGCTCTTGATTATCAAAGCTTCTCCAATTTACGTTCCCAGTGTAACAATCTATCTCGAATAACAAGCAAAACTATATAAAAAACACCGAAGCAGCCCTAAAGCATTATCGTCCTACACAAACTCTTTACAAAATTCTAGTAAACCACCATATAGTTTAAACTTGATTAAGAAATCAGCCACTATGGGACCCCAAGCTGCTGAACTTTTTGCTGAATGCTTTGGCTCAGTGTACACTAACCAATCTTTTGACCCTCCCCACCAGCCACCTCTCAGTCCTCACCATTTAAATAATTTCACTATTCCAATCTCAGATATTTATACCGAATTAAAAACGTAGACCCACATAAGGGGCCTGGTCCTGATAAAGTCCATCCTCTATTCTTAAGAAAATGCTGCTTTGTACTGTCTAGACATACTATATTCAACAGCTCACTTCAATCGGGCATATTTCCTGACTTCTGGAAGACCAGCTACGTAGTACATATTCATAGATCGGGAGATTCGGCAAATGTGGTCAATTATCGTCCTATTTGATTCTTTACGCAATTCCTAAAGTGTTCGAGAACATAGTCACAAAGTTTGTTACGTCTTTACGGGGCGCAGAAATAGTGCCCGAGCAGTTTGGCTTTAAGAAGAATAATTCTTCTACAGAAACTAATCTTCTTACCTACATGGACATACTGACAAACGGGAGAGAGGTGACGAAGTTCACTCAATATACACAGACTTCTCCAAAGCGTTTGACAGAGTCAATCATTCGGTGTTGATCAGGAAATTGGAGACACTGGGCATTTCTGGCTTCCTACTCTTCTGAATAGAGAGCTACCTCACAGATAGGGTCCAGATAGTAATATTGAACAACTTCACTTCTCCTCAAATCCCAGTCTCATCAGGCGTGCTTCAAGGTTCACACCTGGGACCTTTACTTTTTAACATTTTCATTAACGACATTGCATCTTCCTTCAGACACTGCCTTTTCCTTATATTTGCAGATGATCTTAAATTGTTTTTAAAAATAGCCACCGAAAATGACTGCCTCGCACTCCAGGATGATGTTGATAGGCCAACTCATTGGTGCCAGACTAATGGCATGGAACTAAATGTGTTAAAATGTAAAGTAATCAAATTCCATAAATCAAAAACCTTTAACAATGCATTTACCATATCAGTGGCTCTCCCTTGGACTGTGTGGAGTAGATCAAGGATTTGGGGGTCTTGTTAAATCCTCGGCTAGATTTTGCTGATCATATCGACTTTACAATCAATAAAGCGCTTCGAATGCTGGGGTTTGTGAAACGCAGAACAAGGGACTTCAAGAATATTAGCTCCATCAAAACATTATATTTTTCCTACGTCTGTACTCATCTTGAGTATGCTGCATCAGTATGGAGTCCAAACTACACCTGTCATATACACAGACTAGAAAGTGTAGAGCGCAAATTCTTCAATAACCAGGAATTTCATTATGCAAACCTCTGCGCTGCTCTAAATCTGTCATACCTTTCCAACTGTCCAAACATAACATCCCAAATTGGTTTACATGTCCCCTCTCGCAACACTCGCACAACTCAAACATTCCACCAGAAATTCCACAGAACCAATTATGGATATCAATCTTTTATTCCTCGTACTCTCAGATTGTGCAATCATCTGAGTGTGTTGGGCTATATGAACCATTTGCGAGAACTGTCACTGGGCTTTCTATATAAGTGCACCAGATTTAGAAAGTGCCGTGATATGTAGAATTTGTTTAAGCTTATTTTCACTTTCATCTTACTTTGATTTTACATATTGTTTTTGTTATGTCAACCTAGTCTTTAATTTTGAACTTGCCATATTTGTTAATTATCAAAATCTTTTATAATGGGCTTGGCCCGTAAATAAATAAATAAATAATTGAAACATCTGCTCAAGTTGACCAATCAGCAACTTTATTTTAACGTAACTGATCTAATAAATTTAATTCAAGGTATCACCCATGGGTGCCCCTCAGGTCCAAACGGTCTCGTTTCCTTTTTCTTCTTTTTTAACATGCGTACAGTTTGGACACTATGCTTTGGTTTTGCATAATTTCTCTTAAAATTATTACAGCTGATCCCAGCTGGTTCCCTTCAGTCTTCTTTTTATGCTTTTGAGCAGTTGGAGCATTTTCTAGTTTATCATTACTGTGAACTCCAGCTTCTTATTCTTGAGCAAATTTCGGATTTTTGTTCTGATAGTCTCAATCTTGAATTCTCTGTCTACGTTTTTGATCTGAACATGCCATGGTGTGCCGAGAATATATTGAAAGTCTACATTAGAATCAGGAGAATTTCCTCAACCAAAATTAATTCTTAATTTTCTTTCCTTGTTTATGTCAAATTATTTTATGAAAATGAAAATTAATCCACATGGGTGTACAAATATGATACATTTAAATATTGCCCTTTACCAGAAAGATTTTAAACAGGGCACATTGAAGTTCATGAAAATGTAATGCTACCGAGTGTTGGAACGCTCAAATTTGAAATTTCGATCAGAGCTGTTCGAGACTTTAAATATAATAAGCAGCTTAATATAGCTTTCATATGGATTTTTTCATTAGTTATCGCTGTTCCTGACTAATGGCCAACCAAGGAAATCTACCCGATTGATCATCGCATTGATGATGAATTTACTTTAGAAAGAAATTTAATGCTAACACCATTTCCTCGAAAAGATAAGTGCATCGTTGAGAGCCTTAACAAATATAATATGTCATATTTCTAGTTTAAAGAGCTTCGGGTTCTACGACGGCCAATATAATTGTAGGACATGCCTAATCTACAGTCCACTCCCTTATTCGTTATTAATCTAAGGAAGACTTCTTCCAGCAATACATTTTACAATTAAATACTTGCAACATTACTTTCTCCAGTGAATATGAAATAGACGCAAACTAGCTGCTAAGTAATAACCATTA